>JACGDI010000694.1:198568-209625 GCA_014898725.1 Jacaranda copaia
AATTGAATGATATTTTTTATTGTAAAAATAATAATAAAAATATATATAATATTGTTGATGTTGAAAGTCATTTATAGTGAAAGGATAGTGTTTGGGTAAATTCGATCCAAGAGGTCGAGTAGTCCAAGTGATGTTCTTCTCGAGTTTGAGATCTGCAAAGCAACACATGTCAGACTAGCCAAGGTGCCCCTATTAAGGCACTCCAACGCTCAAAATTAGTTCTAATCGAAAGATGATAATCGAACAAAATATTGAGAGTTTATAGTGTATTTGGCATTACCTGGAGTATGGTTGGCTATAAGATATTTATAGCCTTCTCTTGGTGTATGATTTGTCGAAGGTGCCCCTATCAAATATAGTGGGCTTTAATCCTTGTTAGGGGGTTGATGGTTATTCCAGGTCTTGAAACTGTTCCAGGTGGCACCATCTTCTGTTTTTCAAGGTGAACAGTACCTCTGGTAGATGCCTCCCTATCAAAGGTGGTGGTAGGATTGGTGGCAGCGACTGTACCGACTATCACGCACCATTAATGCGGAGGCATGCTGCCTGTCAGAGTAATAAATGCGGCGTGGATCTAAGTCAGCGTCGAAGTGAGTCATGAGGTCGATATCATTCAAACAAACTCGGCTGATCGATTAGGGAGATGGTAGAACATGCTAGAATGATAAAACTTCCTGTCGAGTGCGGGGACGAGCCAGAATTAAATTGGCTTTACTTGCTTTTTCTCTTCTTATTTTTTTATATAATGATGATCAACTGATTAATGAATAAAGACTATTTTTCATTTCCATCTTGTTGCATTAAAGATAGCTATTGAATCTCGTCATATCTAACTCGATTGTCGTAATAATGCGGAGGATATCTGATAAAAATATTTGGTTATCACCATCATAATGAAGAGAATTCAACAACATGTTGTTGACTTTGTCGACTTTGTTTAACGTTGTCTGCCGCATAGTAATTTGTTTACACAACTGCGTCGTCAATTTTAATACTACTTGGTCGACATTTGGGCAAAAAAGTTCAAGTTTGCAGCTTGCAACTATTTAGGATTGACGCTATGGTCGACTTAAATTTTGGGAAATAATCGAACTGGGCGAAGTCATCTTTTTGTCAACTACAGGGTCAACATAAGTCCATTAGCGCGATGCTATTTATCTAGCGAATATGAGGTCAACAGAAACACGCATTGCAGCTTGGAGCTGCTTAAGTAGCAACAAGGAGCTGCTAATTTGTCGACTACGGGGTCGACTAGGGACTTGATGGCATGAAGCTGCTTAAGTAACAGTGAGGGGCTGCTTATTCATCAACTACGGGGTCAACGAGGGACTTGACAACATGAAGCCGCTTGAGTGGCAGTAAGGGGGCTGCTTATTTAGTGACTATGGAGTTGACTAGGAACTTGGCAGCATGAAGCCTCAAGGTGGCAGTTAGGGGCTGCTTATTTGTCGACTAGGAATTTGGTGCTTACTGAGTATGATTATGACAATGCCTGCAAATTGTAGCGATATTGTTGGGACTTTATTCAAGCCAGAGAATATAAAGATAAATACAACATAATTCTAAATGTAAAATTTTCTTAGGTTAATGGCATTCCACAGGCAAGAGAGTTCATCTCCTTCTACATGGGCTAGTCTATAGGTATTGTGCTTTGATACTTTAACAATAGTGTACAGTCCTTCCTATTTTAGGTTAAGCTTACCAACATTCTTGCAGACTTTTACCTTTTTGTGAATGAGATCTCTGACCTTAAAACGGCGCAATTTGACCCCTTTGTTATAGTTCTTAGCCATTTTCGACCTATAGTGCTGCATACTGTTATAAGCTTCTTGGTGATGCTCGTCGATAGTTTTTAGATCGAGTTTCCTCTCTAATGTGTTTCTTAGTGGATGGAAGTGAATGACCCGAGTCGTGTGTTGAATCAGTTTTGAGGGGATGACTGCTTCAGACCCATAAATGCGACTGTAAGGGCTATGACTTGTGGTTGTTCGAGGAGTTGTTCTGTATGCTTATAATACGTCGGGGAAGTCGTCCGCCCAATTCAAGCCAATGTCCTGTATCCTGGCTTTCAAATGGTGGAGGATTGTTCTATTAGTTACCTCTGTCTAACCATTCGATTGAGAATTGCCTACTGAAGTGAAGTGTTGTGCAATCCCTAAGGCTTCGCACTAACCTCTAGTGCTCTTGCTCTGGAATTGGGTGCCATTATTTGAAATAAGGACCTTGGGTAGACCAAAACGGCAGATGATGTTTTTCCATATAAAACTCTTGATGGTCGCGTCCGTTATCTTTGGAACAGTTTCCACCTCAATCTATTTAGTAAAATACTCAACCACAATAATTATAAATTTTTTTAACCTTGTCGATCTTGGCAATAAGCCCAAAATATCAATTCCCGACTGATCAAATGACTAAAAAATTTAGACATTGACCATTGGCGTTGTAGGTTGGAGTGGCGAATTTGAATGGACTTGACATGATGTGCATTTGCATACGAAATCTATCGAGTCTCTCAATAATATTAGCCAAAAGTATCCGTACCGGATTATTTTGTGGGCCAAGGATCTTCTACCAGAATGATTGCCACACATACTTGCATGGATGTCTTGTAATACCTCTAGATCTTGATCGAGATCTAGGTACCTTAGGGGGGGTTCAAAGATTGACCTCTTGTATAATTGACCATGCTCGTCAAGTGCAAATTTAGCGGCTTGACCTTGAAGGCGTCGAGCCTCATTCTTGTCATTGGGGATGATGCCTTGGCTTAGATAGAGTTTGATCAAGACCTACTAAGAGGGTGTAATCTCCTCAATGCTTGTTATCAAATTTTTATCGTGAGGTCTAAATGATAGTTTATCAACAACCAAAAATGTGATCTTTCTGTCTCTTATGCCCCTTGTCGAGCTTACAAACTTCGAGAGAGCATCCGCCCGCTCGTTCTTGGATTAAGGTACCTGACTAAGAGTAAACCTCTTGAATGATTGTTGTAACTTTTTTATCTCAGCCAGATATTGACTCATCATTGAGTCTTTGGCTTCAAAATTACCGTCAACTTGTTTGGCTATTAATTAGGAGTTTGTGATGACGACTAGATGCTTAACCCCCTGGTCGAGCACCATTCTCATTTTTACGATAAGGGTCTCATACTCTGCCTCATTATTCGTGACTACATAGTCTAGTTTTATTGCAAAATCGTATTCCTCCAGATGTGGTTGACGATCCATCAACGTGCAGGGTCCAAACAAAAAGGGCTTCATAATTTTTCTCAGGCAGGTCAACTTATTCAGCAATGAAGTCGGCCAGGACTTGTGCTTTGATAGTTGTTTGGGGTTGAAAAGTAATATCAAATTCTCCCAGTTCGATTGCCCATTTAGTCAGTCTTCCAGATGTGTTCAGCTTCGTCAATACCTATACTAGCGATTGGTTGGTCAGCACTATGATAGCATGAGATTGAAAGTATGGTCGCAGCTTTCGAGCCGCAGTTACCAATGCAAAGGCAAATTTCTCAATCTTCAAGTAATTATGCTCCGACCTTTGGAGTTATTCACTACAGTAGTAGATCAATCGATGATTGCCATCTCGAGTTGAAACTAGTACTGAACTAATCAATGCTTTGGAGACCTCCAAATATATCTAAAGTACTTCTCCCAATTCAAGTTTTGCCAGCATGAAGGGCGACGCTAAGTATTACTTTAGCTTGACTAGCACCCGATCACATTGTTTACTCCATTGGAACCTCGATTTCTTAGCATTTCTGAGAATTTTAAAGAAGGGTAAACACTTGTCAACCAACTTTGCAATGAACCTTCCTAAGGCTATAATCCATCCCACCAATCTCTGAACATCTCTGACTGTTCTCAAAGGGATGATATCGAGAACTGCTGGAATTTTCAACGGGTTTGCCTCAATGCTCTGTTGGCTAAAACCATGTAGCCTAAGAATTTACCTCCACAGACCATGAACGTACACTTATTTGGGTTTAACTTTAGACCAAATGCTCTTAGGATTGCAAAGGTATGACTAAGGTCGAGCAAGTGGTCTTGGGCTTTTTCTATCTTTACAATTATATCATTGACGTAAACCTCCATCAATTTCCCAATTTCATCTTTGAACATAAAGTTGACAAGCCGTTGGTAAGTAGCTCTAGTGTTTTTCAATCCAAAAGACATGACTGAAAAATAGTATCACCCATTAGGAACAATAAAATAGGTTTTATCCCTATCCTCGGGAGCCATGAAAATCTTATGATAACCTTAAAATACATCTATCATGCTCAATAACTCATAACCAGCAGTTGAATTAACTAATAAATCAATCCGAGGCAGGGGTAAGGATCTTTATGGCATGCTTTATTTAAATCAGTAAAATTATTACACTTCCGCCATTATCCCTCATTCTTTAGGACAAGTACAACATTACAAAGTCAAAAGGGATATTGAATTTCTACAATATAACCTGTATCTAAGAGTTTCCTAACATCCTCATCGATGATCTGTGTCCTCTCAACATTAAATATCCTTATCTTCTGTCTGATCAGTTTGTACAAGGGGTTGACATTAAGGCGATGCACGATGATGTTGGGGTCGATTCCCTAGAGGTCGAATGCTCTCCATGCAAAGATGTCAATATTCTTTCTCAGAAAATTGACCATATAACATTCTAGGTGGGGGGCCATGTTTGTTCCAATATGGGTCATCTTGTTGGGATTTTCCTATTCCAGCTCAACAATCTTAAATTCCCCGATAGGCTCTACTATGGTGTCTTCCAGCTTTCTCTTCTTGCTGGCCTAGGTCTCCTCATGTTTCGCTATAGGGGCATCCCTCGAAATCTTCAGTTATGGTTGAGTCTTTTGCTCACTTGACTCGACCAAGATGTTATAACATCTCTAGGCTTCCTTCATGTTGCACAAAAGCTCCCCTGTGCCTGCTGGGGTCAAAAATTTAATTTTCATGTGGTAGGTCAACACAATGGCACAAAAGTTATTGAGAGTTGGTCTACCTATAATGACGTTGTAAGCGAATGGGGAATCAACCATCAGGTAGTTCACTATCAAAGTTCTCCTTCGAGGAGCCTTTCTAAGTGAGGTCAAAAAGTTGATGGATTCTTTTGGGATGATTTTTGACCCCCAAAATCTAACCAGCGTGGTTCGCACAGGTTCAAATTTCAGTTGGCCCATATCATTCTTTTCAAGGTAGAGAGGAAAATGATGTTGGTTGAGCTACCATTATCGACCAGGACCTTGCGTACCTCAAAGTTGACAATCTCAACAGATACTACCATAGGACAATCTGCTTTATGATCGATATTTCTACCATCGAGGTAGGCTAAGTTACTGTCAGTGAATGAGATGGCCTCTACACTCATCGTCAAGTGAAATGTTATCTCGACGGGTAAGGTTTTAGTCGATTCAAGCCTTCTCTGCGTTTGCCTTCGGGCAGACTTTGAATCCTCCCCAGTGGGACCTTCCACAATCATGTTAATCACTCCTCAAATGGGCGGGTGATCCTCGTGGGCGGGTTTCTTTCTTTTATCCTCCCTTCTAGGGCTAACCGACCTTTCTCTATGGGGAGTTCGATCGCTTTTGCACCCCTTCGACCTGAGTGTCCACGGCTATGTACTTCTTGAGATGGCCCTGCCTGATCAGCCTCTCAATCTCATCTTAGAGGTTGAAGTACTTATCTGTGTCATGCCCCTTCTGTTTGTGGAAATGGTAATATTCTTGAATTTCTTCATTGCCTCAGTCTCTGTCAGCTTCCTCGATTTTTTGAGGAGGTTATCATATTGGATGGCATACAGGACCTCTCTCCTTGAGATGTTCAAGGGCGTATAGTCATGGAATTATTTTATGGGAGATCGATCTCTTTCTTTGTACTTTTGGTTATCTCTCTCTTTGTTCTTCTTATCAACCTTGGAGGATCTGAACTTGAGTTTGTTCATCTCCTCCTAGGTTATATGCCTTTCAGCTAGGTCGAGCAACTCCTCTATCGACCTTGGGCGTTCACGCATCAATGCATTAGTGCATTCCTTGTGTTTGAGCCCCAGGAACAGCACGTCTATCAGGAACTCGATTTTGGGGTTATCTATCTTGAGGACCTTCATTTGAACCTAGTGAAGAAATCATGAAAGCACTCCCCCTCATTTTGTTTAACAGTATGGAGATGAGTGTGGAGGAGTTTCGATTTTCTTTTGCTGGTAAATTGGTGCAAAAATTTGTTGCACAGCTGGTCATAAGAGTAAATTAACGATGGCTTGAGTTTCACAAACCAGTAGAGCGCAATGCCCTGGAAGGTGGTCACCAACATTTTGGCATGGATGTATTCATTGTGTCCGTGTAGTTGCATCGTGTATTCAAACTACATTAGGTGCCCGTTGAGGTCCATTGAGCCGTCATATTTCGGTAGATTGATTGGGACCTTTGCATCGACAATAATGCACTCGTCGATAATATCTTAGATGAATGGGAATCCTCTCTCTTGATGAGATCTCTGAGGGCCCTCCAGATTAGACGCTCTTTCGGTATTTCTCCTCGAGATCTTATCGAAGTGCCTATTCAACTGTTGAACTTGATGGGAGACTTCCTCCCATTCCTCTTGATTTGTTAGAGTGGCATTCCGATCAAGACATAGCTTTGAACGCTTAGCCCTATCGCACTGTGAGGCTTGAATGGGCCAGGTTTCAAGGTCCACAGATTCTCCCATGTCTTCAAAATAATCACACTTAGAGTGTTCGTCCCTATTGCGCTGCAGGGCTCGATTAGGTCGAACGTGATCTACTGAGTCGACAATCTCTTTCCACAATTCTGGTTGCCTCCTCTCCTCCTAGGGGCATCTAGGACTGGTTTCATGATGGGTAGACGGTTATCCTTGGGGGACCTATCTTCTGGAGGAGGTGATTGTGGGGTGGCATTGGTAACAAGGGTGGGTATAATGGTGTGCCCATTCAGTATGGCAGATAGCTGGGCTGAGATTTGAGCCGAGATTTGCTCACTTATCAGCTGCATTAACTGGGGCATAGTTCATGTCACCACTTGCTCTTGAGGGGTGCTAGGGCTTGGAGCATGTGCACCTTGTGCGGCAGAGGGGGAGGTGGAGACGTGGACCTCCTATTCTCCTTCCTTCCTGATATGGTTCTATGGTGTATTCACCATTTGCTCACTGCAATCTCAAAGGTTTCCGACAGACAGCATAAAAAATGATGATATTGAAAGCCGTTTATAGTGAAAGAATAGTGTTTGGGTAAATTCAACCCGAGAGGTCGAGTAGTCCAAGTGATGTTCTTCTCGAGTCTAAGATTTACAACCGCAACACATGTCAGACTAGCTGAGGTGCCCCAGCAAAGGCACTCCGACGCTCAAGTTAATTCTGATTGAAAGAAGATAATCGAACAGAATATTGAGAGCTTATAGTGTATTTGGCATTATCTGGAATGTGGTTGGCTATAAGGTATTTATAGCCTTCTCTTGGTGTCTGATTTGTCGAAGGTGCCCTATCAAGTGTAGTGGGCTTTAGTCCTTGCCAGGGGTTGATGGTCATTCCATATCTTGACACTGTTTCAAGTGGCACCATCTCCTGTTTTCCAGGGTAAATAGTTCATCTAATAGGTGCCTCTCTGTCAAAAGCGATGGCAGGGTTGGTGGTAGAGTTGGTGGCAGTGACTATACCGGCTGTCACGCGCCATTAATGTTAAGACATGCTACCTGTCAGAGTAATAAATGCGTGAATCTAAGTCAACATCAGAGTGAGTTATGAGGTCAATATCAATCGAATAAACCTGGCTGCTCGATTAGGGAAATGGTAGAACATGCTAGAATGAATGAAGCTTCCTATCGAGTGCGGTCGGTAACAGTATACTCGACCAAATAATTATTGTCGAATGGCTTAGCCCAGAACCGATGTTGGGTCTATTGGGCTAAATGGGCCTTATGGGTTATCCCATATCAAATATGTATATGTGATGATTTGATATGATTTTTTTATTATAAAATAATAATAAAATACTATGATATGTATTATGTATATATATGTATATAAAATCTTTGATAATAAGCCAATTAATTTGAAGTGATTTTTTGAAGATTGATATTTAATGTAGCCAACCCATATGTTTGGTTACATTCTGGCAAAATAAATTTGTTTTGGCATAATGTAACCAAACATAACCCAAACTTTTCAAGCTTATAAATTTTTTTTTCCCTTTCTGTTTGCACTCTCAAACAATAATATTAAGTACAATACGAAAGTTAACTACAAGTAATAAAAATTATTTAGTAATTAATTAATTTTGAGAAATAATTAATCATCAGATTAAATTACTTGGCAATTTGAATTACAAATAATGTGAATTATACTACATCATCACAATGTAAATTTCACATTTGACATAGCTATGGCTTTATCGTTTGATATTTTCACACTCAATGCATAACAGAAAATTTTAAATAGTGGGCCATTAATATTTGTCATTGCATCCAATTTTATAATGTTATTCTCTCAAAATAAAACCAACTACTTTTCCAAAATACTTTTATTATTATTTTTTAATAAAAATGTTACGTTTTTAAAATATTAATCATTTTAAAATATTACATCAGTAAAACTCATATATTTATATATTTCAAGTAATTACTAATTTTGTTATATAAACAAAAAAAAGTCATCATCATTCCCTTTTCGAATGAACGCTATAGTCTTCCAATTTCATTGATTATATACAAAAATTATAAAATAAACTATAATTATAATTGACACTTGATCGACTTACAGACAGTGCCACTTTTGCACTTTAGTTGGTAGAACAAAAAAAAAAAATGTAATATACATATATATTTAAAATTATCATGCCATTACAAAATAATGTATAAAAACATAAAAACTTGATCCAGTATCATTAACCAAATATTTTTTATACAAATACATCTACAATAAAATTATCTTCCATAAAACTAAATAATAATTTTTTGTCGAGCTCAGTTGCGCAAGCCTGTAATTCTAGTGGGAGCGACATGGAGGCGAAAACAACTTTGGTTGTACTAATCTTAACCCTAGATCATGAGTGGATTCAAGGCCGCGGAGTACTTAAATCAGATTGGAAACAATTCATCTATCTAAAAAAAGCAAATAATAATAATAATAATAATAATATTCTTCAACCTTACTAACTCCCAAAATGCACGACAAAACACGGAAAATTTGGCACTAAGACAATATATTCTCGTACATCAAATGGCAATTAAATCGCTTAAAACTCGACCTTAAAAGCATTGCCACCACCCAATGTTAGCAAACCACACACCAATTAGTACACTTTTGTGGATCACTATGCGAACACCTCAATTAATTCGAATGTAATAAGTCAATTAACCAACATGTGCTTTGATCCTTAAAAACATTACCTAACACAATTTTTAAGTACTTGACGCACAGGTAGAGACTAAGTTGTTGACTTTTGTCATCTGGTGAAGGTTTCTATTTTGATTTTTTAAATTACCATGCAGTAAAATTATATGTAAGAAACGTGGAAAAGGGGCGTCTACAATCAACATATATAATATTTAAATTGTCCATGCATATGTGCAGTCCGAGTTTAATTTATTGAGTTGACTCGAATTAAATTGACGATCATATTAGGGAGATCTATACATGTGAGATGAGTTAGGTGTAACCTAATTTAAATCTTAATAACACAAATAAAGTTAGAATTATTGAGAGTTGTCCTATATAATAATTCAATATTATAATAATCATGTTACTTAATTATATTAAATATATAATGAAAAGATTAGGGATAGTAAGTAATATTAATTTTATTCTAATGATACAATATTTATAGCTATTTATCAGATGTTCCAGTATAGTATGTTTCAGGTAATATTGCAAATTTTGCCACGTGTTCTTATCCCAAGGATAATATTTGGAATAATATATAACTTCAGGCTGATTGAATTTTGATCTACATAAAAAAACATGATACTTTAAAGTTTTCGGTAATTTTTAATGTTCATATAAGTTTTTTAATCCTTTTAACCTAACATACATCAATAACTAATTACATATATATTATTATATTTATATAAATTATGTCGGGGCCAATTTAGAGTTGGAGTAGTACAGAGGGGATCAGAGGAGCCAACCAAAAGATGGGTGGATAGTCGTCCATCAATTCTAATGAGTAAATAATCAACTTAGTCTTTAGTAGCGAGTAACAATTTATAATCAAGAAATTATAATAACTATAAAGACAGACAAAGACTCAAGTCCTAGTGATACTAATCGGATATTTCGTATCAATCAAAATTTTCTGCTACAACTATTCTCCCTTATGTTAGTTTTGTTAATCACATCAAATAACTTCCATCTTGAAGTCGTATTATATTTACATTAGATCTTGGTAAGTGACTAATTATTTTTTGTGCAAAATCTTTCTCTAACACAACAACTCAATTCATTTAATTTCAACGAGCACTAAATTAGAATCGAAAATTTCAACTGTCATGGCCAGCTTCAAATTGTCCAAGCTTCAAAACTATATAATTATGAAAATTTAAACTCGACTATCATTTATAATACAATCATTTGTTTAATTAATTAAAAGTTAATATCTTGCTGCCTCAATACTCTTGTATATTAACAATAATTTAATAGAGAACATATATATTGACAACAACTTATTTATTTCATTAATACATGACACTAACACACTCCGTGCACGCCAAAAGATAAACATTTGGACCGTGAAATAATATGAAATAAATAGTTCAACAATATTAGGTAGCCTAACATCGGGAATGAGTGGCTTCGATATCATGCTATAAAATAAACCTTAAGCCTAACTCAACCTAAAAAACTAATTTAAAATATGAGGATTGCTCAATATCATAAATAGATATCACAATTTATTTATTTCACAGAGATGAAGCACTAACAACCTAACCAATTTATTAAAATAAATACCAGAAAAAAATATATATCATCCTCCAAAAAATTACTTAATTGTTTTCTACTTATGGTAGTGATGCTGCAATGAGCTGAATGGTCCGGAAGTCCGGTGGATTGAGTTGA
>JACGDI010000694.1:209725-220016 GCA_014898725.1 Jacaranda copaia
GGAAATGTAATTTATGTTTATTTATATTTTGGGGAATAATTAGAAAATTATTTTAGAGAATTTTTAGTATGTTTGTTTATATATGTTTTGGAGGGAAACGATTTTTTTTTATTGCAGCAGTCAAATCAATATTTTTTTTATTAATTTTTGAGATGAAATGAAGTTGAATGATATTTTTTATTGTAAAAATAATAATAAAAAAATATAATATGTATATGTATGTATATGTGATGATTGGATATGATTTTCTTTATTGTAAAATAATAATAAAATATTATGATATGTATTATGTATATGTATGTGATGAGGTTGAAAATAGTTTAGAGTGAGAGGATACTATTTGGGGTTGGTCCAACCAGAGAGATCGAGTAATTTAACTTGTGTACTTCTCGAGATCTGAAATCTGCAACAATCAACACACGTTAACTAGGAGAGGTGTCCCTGGCTAAGGCACTCCGACGCTCAAGTCAGTTCTAGTCGAGATGAGCTAATCGAACAAAATATAAAAAATTTATGGTGTATTTAGCATTACCTTGAGTGTGGATGGGCTGCGAAGTATTTATAGTCTTCTCTTGGTGCGCGATTTGTCAGAGGTGTCCCTATTAGGTGAAATGGGTTTTAATCCTTGCCGGGGGATTAATGATCATTCCAAATCTCGGTACTGTTCCAAGTGGCACAATCTTCTATTTTCAGGGTGAACAGTACTTCTGGTAGGCGCCTCTCTGCCCAAGGTGGTGACACAGTTGGTAGCAGCGACTGTACCAGCAGTCACGTGTTATTAATGGGGAGGCATGGCATCTGACAGAATAATAAATGTGGTGTGGGTCTGAGTCAGCGCCAGAGAAAAAGACCTGAGGTTGACAACAGCCGATCGGACCTAGCTGGTCGACCATTTAAGTAATCGACCTAATATATGGCAAAACAGGCTAGAATAGGCGACGAGTTCCGTTGAGAACGATCGTCAATAGTTTACTCGATCAGATAGTTGCTGTCAAATGAGTTAGCTTCAAAACTAATGTTGGGCTTAGTGGGCCTGTTGGGTTGAATGGAACTAACATTGGGCTTGCTTCGTGAGTCTGTTAAACAATCCCATATCAGTATATATATGGAAATTTTGGTAATAAGCCAACTAATTTGAAGAGATATTTTGAAGATTGATATTTAATGTAGCCAACCCATATGTTTAGTTATATTCTGACCAAATATAGCCCAAACTTTTCAAGCTTATAATTTTTTTTTTCCCTTTCTGTTTGCACTCTCAAACAATAATATTAAGTACAATACGAAAGTTAACTACAAGTAATAAAAATTATTTAGTAATTAATTAATTTTGAGAAATAATTAATCATCAGATTAAATTACTTGGCAATTTGAATAACAAATAATGTGAATTATACTACATCATCACAATGTAAATTTCACATTTACCATAGCTATGGCTTTATCGTTTGATATTTTCGTACTCTATGCATAACAGAAAATTTTAAATAGTGGGCCATTAATATTTGTCTTTGCATCCAATTTTATAATGTTATTCTCTCAAAATAAAACCAACCACTTCTCCAAAATACTTTTATTATTATTATTATTATTATTATTATTATTATTATTATTATTATTATTATTATTTTTATTATTATTATTATTATTATTATTATTTATCAAAATGTTACTTTTTTAAAATATTACATCAGTAAAACTCATATATTTATATATTTCAGGTAATCACTAATCTCGTTATATAAACAGAAAAAAATCATTATCATTTCCTTTTCGAATGAACTCTATAGTCTTCCAATTTCATTGATTATATACAAAAATTATCAAATAAATTATAATTATAATTGACACTTGATCGATTTACAGACAGTGCTGTTTTTGGACTTTAATAGGTCGAACAAAAAAAAAATTTAATATACACATATATATTTAAAATTATCATGCCATTACAAAATAATGTATAAAAACATAAAAACTTGATTTAGTATCACTAACCAAATGATTTTTATACAAATACATCTACAATAAAATTATCTTCCATAAAATTAAATTATAATTTTTCGCCAAGCTCAATTGCGCAGACCTGCAATTCTAGTGGGAGCGATATGAGTGCTAAAGCAACTTTAATTGTACTAATCTTAACTCTATATTAGGAGTGTGTTTGAGGTCGTGGGAGTATTCAGATTAAATTGGGGATGTTTCCCTGCCTGAAAATAAAAAACAAATAATAATAATAATAATAATAATAATTTTATTCTCCAACTTTACTAACTCCCAAAATACACAGACAAAACACGGAAAATTTGGCGAGAAGACAATATATTCTCGTACATCAAATGGCAATTAAATCGCTTAAAACTCGACCTTAAAAGTATTGCCACCACTCAATGTTAGCAAACCACACACCAATTAGTACACTTTTGTGGATCACTATGCAAACACCTCAATTAATTCGAATGTAATAAGTCAATTAACCAACATGTGCTTTGATCCTTAAAAACATTACCTAACACAATTTTTAAGTACTTGACGCACAGGTAGAGACTAAGTTGTTGACTTTTGTCATCTGGTGAAGGTTTCTATTTTGATTTTTTAAATTAGTATGTAGTAAAATAAAATGTAAGAAACGTGGAAAAGGGACGTCTACAATCAACATATATAATATTTAAATGGTCCATGCATATGTGCAGTCCGAGTTTAATTTATTGAGTTGACTCGAATTAAATTGACGATCATTTTAGGAAGATCTATACATGTGGGATGAGTTGGGTATAATCTAATTTAAATCTTAATAACATAAATAAAGATAGAATTATTGAGGGTTGTCCTATATAATAATTCAATATTATAATAATCATGTTACTTAATTATATTAAATATATAATGAAAAGATTAGGGACTGTTAGAAATATTATTAATTCTATTCTAAAAAGATTAATAATATAAATTCTATATTTAATTCAAGAATTAAAATTGTATTTTAATATAGGTTAGGAGCTCGACTCCTGAACTTGGTATTTTAATAATTTAGAATTTGAATGTAAATTTATAAGCTCAAATAACTTCAACTGAAGATTCAATTTTTTTTAATTTTAATATAATTTGAATTTTTAAATTGAATTTTAACCAAAAAAATTTAAAAACTCAACTTGAAGGTAATTGATGATGATTTTGATGTCCTAAAAAGCCCCAAAATCCAAGGGACCTTGAGATCCATTAAGCAAAAACCCAGGACGTAACACATTAAATTATAGGTCTGGATTGACTATAGAGAGAGTAGCACACACATTTCGGCGAATCAAATTGGTTTTGTGCATCAAAGATTGTCATAGGTGAATCAAATTGTTCTCATACATCAAAGATTGTCATATCATGAGCATAGTGAATTTTTCTTTTTGATGATCCAAAGACTCATCTTACCTAGTTTAGAGACCAACTATCAATTGATTTAGTGGGATGAAGCGCTAGATTCCTTGAATAACATTTAGGGATCGAATCATGGGTTGTAAATGAAGCAATTGAATTGGAAGGGTCGCTTCTATATTGAGTTTCTGCAGTACCCGAATTTAGATTAGTCGGCTAATGGGTCGGCTATTGAGTGGGAAACCCAAAAGGAAAAGAAGAAGAAGAAGCAGCAGCAACAACAGCAACAGCAACAGCAGCTAGCTTAGAGAGAATAAGAGTTTTTAAGTTGTGACCGGATTTTTTGTCATCAATATATATGCAAGATAATATTGAATCATCAGCTCATACAAGTAATTTGAGATGTGGAAAACAGTAAGTTTACCCTTGTTCTTATAATGACTCTACTTCTGAATATTAACTAGTGGTATACCAGGGATTCCAACATTTGATCCCCTTCGAGGCATGGTATGCTAACCAACATCAGATGATACCCACATTCTCGTTACCTTTATCCCAGCCCCACTTAAAGAAGTAGAGTTTCTGATTTATGCTAATGAAGCGAATAGTGTCTAATAGGATCAAACCCTCAATTACGACTAAGCTAGCAGCTATAATTAAGACGAAGCCAACAGCTATGACTTTTAGCGTATTAGTAAGGTCTCGATCAAGGACGGATGGGGGGACAAGCGGGGCCATTGCCCACCCAACATTTTGAACAATTTTTTATATTTTGGTAATAATTCTAGTTTATGTATATGTGTAAAATTTTAGTAACAATCTGCCCTCCAAATATTCTATATAATTTTTTATTTTTCATAATAATTTCTATTTTATATATACATTGAAATTTTAATAATAATTTTTATTAATTATGTACTGTTTTAATTTTGGAAAGCCTAAAACAAGTTTTTAGACTTATATTTATAATAAAATAATTTACAATTAGATTAGACCTATTAGAACACTTTTATTTGATTTGTTTGAAAATATGTTTATAGGGATCTTGCCACGGAAAACATTTGTGGCTTTGCAGGAATTTATAAAATAATTAAAATCTCTCTTTTTTGACTTCAACGATATTGAGACAAATAAACAACAGTAAGTAAATATTTCAAGGAAAGAGAAAAAACTTTTTTGAATTTTTCTTTATCTTTAATATGTATTTATCTAGTTTCTTTTATTAAAATAATATATATTGTTATTTTCATTCTTCAATTTTATAATATATTTTGAGTGCTTATTTATATGTGTTATAAAATATGTTATCAACATATTGCATCTTTCAATTGAAAATAATCTACATTTGAACTTTTATATTTTATAATTTTTGCCCCCAATAGTTTTAGTTTTGGATCCATCCCTGCTCTTGATCCTAACAATTGGTATCGGAGCAAAGTTATAAGTTCGAGTTCCCAAACTTGTGTGAGGGGGTGATTACTGAATTTATTATCCACATCATCCTTTGACTTGAAAACTAATCACCTAACTCATGATATTTATGTGGCGCAGCCATTTCAAATCTACCGTAGCTTTATATTGTGTTTAATGTATAAAAAAATAAAGTTACGCTTCTACTAACATCTATAATTTTTGTTTAATAATAAACGTTTAATGCTAATCATTCATAGATATACATTAGAATAATCTATTAATACCATAGAAGAACATACAACATGCGCTTTCTTTATGGATCTTAATCGCACCTAACTAACGCTTGTCCTTGGAAAAGCTCTTGTCTCTAATACCCTTTTCTGCTACGTCTATTTCGTCGTCGTATAGAAGCCTAATGCCACGAGATGTTGATTTTGTTCTTTTATTTTTTAAAAAAAAATTTACTGGAGTGAGAACTTACTACACCTAACCAAGCACACACACATTCATACACAGAGGAAATTAAACATTCACTTCACTATAAGTACGTATGAATTTTCCGAGGAAGGCATGTACGTCCAATCTTCATTAAAACTGCTCCCAACTGTACCTGACACAGGAAAATTATTCCCCCCCAACTCTTAGTCATCAAAGTTCGCCAGGTTTTCGCCTTCCAACTCTAGCAGAATTTCTTTTGTCGTTTGGAAAATTACATATATAGAAAAATAGAAAATTGGAGGCTGGTCGTCATCTCCTTCAGCTATAGATAAATCTCTCTTTACAAACACACACACACACACACACACACATATGGTTTGTCTGTGTTTTCTGGTGGACCAAAAGAGAGTGGTGCGGCGGAGGAAGCCGCTGGCTGGGATGTGTTCGCGGTGTCGACGCAGCGCGGTGGTGGCCGACATGCAAACTGTGACGAGGTTCTGTTATATCCCATTTTATTACAAGTCCTGGAAAGCCATCGTATGTAGCTTTTGTGGGAGTATTCTCAAATCTTATAATACGTGAATTTTCTCTAGGTAAATATATGTAGACATACATATTTATGTTAATACAAATATTAAGCTTTTTTTTTTTTTTTTTTTGCACACAGCATGAATGAAGTTTTTTTCATTTTGTTTGCTCTATAGTTGATTGCATTTTCAGTTACACAAATATTTGATGCATAATATGTGTATAAATTGATAGATATGATAGGAAGCAAGAATTTTTGGCTCTGTTTAGTTTCATTCTCAAATCTCAACTAGAATTCTCAAATACAGTAATAATATAGTGATAATAAAAATTGTTATTATACTTTAGGGTAAAATTTTCATTATTCCTAAATTGTTACAATAAATATGTCACTAATTACTCATAATAACAACTTAAACATTATTTTTATCAATATTAAATTTGAAATAATCACTATCGTGCCTTGCCTTTCTAGCCTCTTCTGGTCTTTCTTTCTTAGTTCTTTCTTGCCTTGCTCTTGTCTTAATGACTCTTTCACTGTTTTAGGACTTCTTTTTCGTTTTCCACCGAGTGCTAATATGACAAACTTTTTATTTGCAGATGAATTGGACTCGCTCTAATTCAATAGTAAGATTTCTGGGTAGAGAAAGGTTCTATGATATGGGCAGGAACTAATTTGGTCGATTGGCCTAAACTTAAGAGAGGATGCGATTCTCGATTTAGTTTTGTCATCTTCATCTTCTTGCCTATTCCGTTTGAGCTTCGGCTCGAATTTCTATCTTTATGCATTGTTATGCTTTTCTCGACTCAATCTAATAACCTACGCTTTTGGCATTAATACAAAAGAATGTTTTCGCATGGACTCATTCATAGAATCAATGCAAGAAGGAGAATATATAAGGAAAATGTTTCATCACTTAATATATATTATTAATGACAACTTTCAAATTTTTCATTTAGAATTCATTTTTTCTTCTCAAAATATGATTGAAAAATCTGATCATTTCAAATTATTATATTAACCAAAATTATATAGGTTTACATCATCCAATTGTTATTTTAATATAAATACATATTTTTTAATTACTATATCGTTATAAAAATAGCATATAACAATATAAAATTTTAATATGGTACCATTAATCAAATAAAAATTTATATAAAAAATATTATTATAAAAATTATTTTTTTAAAAAAATAAAGTCAAACATAGCTTCATTCTCACTACTTTTCACTCAACCCCAGAAATTCATTTTTTTCATTTGTATTTTCGCAAATACAATCAATTCCAAATCATAATAATGTGCACTAGACGTATATAGTACATCATAATTTAAGGCATTACTACATCATAATTTACTTTGATATGACATTACAACTAACAGCTAACAACTGCTTATATTAAGTCGATTCCACTCGCATGCTCACGAACGCTTCAATTAACATCATGATTTTACATCAACCATTTGAATACTATTCAAATTGAATTTTATATCAAAAGGAATATTAATTAAACACTTTTTTTTTCATAATTTATGACTGAAAATAGGATGAAAAAAAACCCATTTTTACTTTTAAATATTATAATACGGGAATATTTTTTTTAGAATATTTTCTATAAAAAAAATCCTAAAATGAAACCAAATGGAGCCTTACACTTGACCCTTTTTTCTATCATTTGTCTATGAACTTTCTCAATTCTAAGCTTTTAGTGTATTTTGTTGCACATTACTTATAATAACTTATTTGAAAGTTTATTATACTATATTTTTTCACACATTAATATGAGAATAATGTCACTAAATCAATTATTATTGTTCTAAATTTTAAAATCTTAAACTAACAAGATAAACACAATGAGCAATTTGCAACGGCACAAAAAGAATCTTATAGCTTGACTTTCAAATAAAATCAATTCTTCAAAAAAAAAAATCTCATATAAACTTTTCGAACGTACAAGAATAAATTAGATTGAAATTCCAAAATGATAAAAATGGCTATTTGACAATATATATATATATATATATATATTCTTTCTAACCTTGTTTCAACGAAGGGATATATTTTCTCCTCTTTAATTTTGTCTTTGTTGTTCTTGAAACCTTAAAAGGATAAATGTGATCTACTTTTTCAATAAAAAGTTCCCATTAAATTAAACTCCTTTGGGTCAAACCCACTCAATTGAAGCAAAGGCCCATTACAAATTTAGGAACATATAATGCAAGTGATGAGATGGGCTCCACTGTATATCATCAGCCCATTGGTGCATTTGGATTTGCTCGCATGGGTCCTAACAAAGAATTACCTGGCCCAAACAGAAGAAAATCAAAAGTAGGATAAATGAAAAATGAAACGTGCTACTTGAGAGTGGGTACTAGATTACAAATCGATCATTAAAAGCCCGTTGAAAATCGAATTATTAAATGTAGTAAATTAAATTTTAATACTTTGTTTCGTTCAATAAACTTTGAAGTTCGATTAAATCAATCAACTTGTATAGTTCAAAAATGGTAATAGAATACATAATAAATTATTAAGTGATTTGAGGCCGAATTATGCATTATATTAAAATTTGTTTGAACTCGACAATTTAATTATCAAATCAAGTTCAAGTGTATTTATAGTTTTAATGGAAACTTAGTGAAGTTTTTAATGATATTTTATTTAGTTTACTAAACTCCTTAATGATGTTAATAAGATCAAAAAGTTCATGTCATTCGCTCATGTTCATATGTTGATTCATAATAATATCAAAAAGTAAAATGATAATTGTAGACGGCTTAATTTTTGAGCCAATTAAAAAATGACATGTGTAAATAATATATTAGTTATTATTTAAAATTTTATATTTATATATTGAAATTTATTAAATTAAATTTCAAATAATAAATAGTTAATTTTAATTAATATTCTAATATTTATGTTATACAAAGCAAATGTTGACAAATGTTAAGATTGAGATGTATCATGTCAATCAAATCAAATCGGTGGCCTAGGAATCTCAAGCTAATCAAGTTGGGACACGTGGCACATCCATGTACGTGGACCAATCAAGTCAAGAATATTTGATATTATCTTTTAATATGTATATCAAAGAAATAATTATCAAATGTGTTCAAGTTATTTTGGAGTCTCCTGCTGAATACCTGTATAAAGGGATTACTAGAGACTCATATGGACATATTCACATACGTACATATTCATATATTCTCAAGCCCCAAGACTTAAGTCTTTAAGCTTCAAGTTCTTGCTGCGACGACATATTGCTACCGCAAAGGTCCTATACCTTCTCAAAGTATCAAGTCATCAAGTCCTTTGATCTCGGAGTCAAGGTTCGGGTTTCAAAAAAATTTCGTAGTATCTTTTACCTAGTCAAGGGATACTACACCATATATCCAAGAATAAGCTTTAAGCCCTTGGATCATATATATATTGGGAGAAGAATCAAGGGATTAGTTTTGTTAGGAAATTTATATTTTTCTCTGATAAATTGTAATTCTCATATATTTTTTTTTATATATATAAATTTAATTTGCCCATTATTTTTTCTTTGTCTTGTAATTTAATTTTGCAGACAACGAAATTTGTGTGAACAAATTTCTGGCACGCCCGGTGGGACCCGAATCTACCCCTCATCTTTTTCTCCCGTTTGAATTTTGAAGATATTTGCGATCGCTCAATGGCACCTAAGAGGAACCAACTCACCCTAGTTAGGAAAGGCGTTGTCGAAACCACTGACCCCGCTGCTGAATCTGTCAATTAGCCCACAACTAGGGGCAAGAATACTGATTTATTTTCATACAAAATGCAATAACTATTATATCCCAAATTAAATTATATGATATGAGAACAAATGAAATGTCAATAAATTAACATAGCATTGTCTCTAATCAAAAGCTTAATGCGGCTTGATTCACGGGAGTCTCCCTCCCGTCTTGATTACTCTAAACACACACAAAAATCAAAACAAAGAAACCGTGGATTGCGGTGCCAAATTTGGTCATACTTTTTCCCCGTCATCAAGTGAAAAATACTTTTATAATAATTAAAAAATATATATTTTTCTTTTCCTTTTTCAAATTGTTTGCAATCTTTGAAATTTTTAAAATCTAACCAATTGACTTCATGAACAACTTATACTATAAAAAAATAAAAAGAAAACGAAAAAGAAAAAACAATTATAGTTGAAATTCGGAGTCCCCTTTAAAGTTTTTGGAGAACATGAGTGAAACTTAGACATATTTGACTGGATTTACTTAAAACATTTTACAATTTTTTATATTTTATAGAATATTTTTTTAATTTATGAGATGTTATATTTTATTTTTTTAAAAATAAAATTTAAGTAAATAAGAGAATGTCCGATTAAATTAATTTGTTAAATTCTTTAAATCAATTAGAAAATTTTTATTAACTTTTTTAATATATTTATACAATTGCAATATTTAATTTTAGAAGTTTAAAAATTAATTTTTTAAATATTTTATTATTGTACAGTATCTTATAAAATGTTTAAAAGAATTTGCTGCAATATTTGTAGCTATCTATA
>JACGDI010000694.1:228769-240549 GCA_014898725.1 Jacaranda copaia
ATTTGTGTGTGCACATAAAAAAATTCAATGTAGGTACTTAACTAGATCTAATTATAAATAGAAATAAAAATAGAAAAGCAACAAAATAAAAAAAAAAACAAAACAAAAAACAAAATTTCTAAAAAGTAAGGAGAAAGTTTTACTGGCTTTCTACTTAATATTATTATCACCCGTGACTGCACACCAATCACGTTTCGGATAGTTCTACTGTAGAGCGCGTACCATATTTTGTCGACATTATCAAAGGTCATGATTTTCCCCATCTATTATTATTAAATATATCATTAATTCTTATATTGTCCAAAAATTTAGACAGCAATTTTGATAAACTAACTTTTGTACGGCCAATATCTTGGCTTTCCACCTAACCTTCCACAACGCTACCAATGCAAGACCAACGGACTGTTTGGTTTTATTTTCAATTGACCTTTTCATATTTTTTATTATTTTAAATATAAAAACTATCACTTTTATATATATATATATTTATTTATCTAATATTATTTTTATTTTTATTTTTAAAATATATTTTTTCAATAATTTATATATCTTTTTTAATAATTTATATATTTTCTCTTTCAATTTTATTATTTCTATCTCTCTTTATCTATAATTTATTAAATTTAATATAATTATTATATTTTCAAATATTTCATTCAATTATATTTTTATTTTTACATCACAACACATAATTAATTTTCACCCATTTAAAAATATTAGATACTAAAAATGGACATGAAATGAAACCAAACATTACAGGCATATATAGTCAAATAAAGAGTCAAGATTATTTTATTTTATTTTTTTAATCAAGACTCAAGATTGAATTTTTGTTGATCATTCATCAAGAGAAAAAGCACCTCTCTCACTGGTTTTCTTCTTGATTTCTCCACATCTCCTCTGCTCGCAGCTGTGTAAGTGTTACCTTTTCTTGTCTTCTTCTTGCTTATAACCCTACTTGACTGATCAGAAATTTGTTTACGTAGTTAGGGTGAGATGTTCTTATCTGGGCTTTTATTCATTTTTTGTCTTCTTTAATTATGTGAAGTGAGAACTGAAACTTTGAGTTGATTATGTGTCACTGGAGATTTTGGGTTCTTTACTTAGGTGGAGCATAAAGTTTTTGGGGTATTCTTGTTGCCATTTTTAGATTTCCTTGTGGTATTCTTGGAGCCCTTGGTGCAGCCAGGACTTGAAGAGGTGTTAATTTTGAAAGTGGAAGCTAATATAGTTGGTTTGGTTAGAAGACGAAGAGCAAATTAAGAATTAATTTAAGAAGGTTTCCATGGGTAACCATAAAATGATGAATATATTTACAGATATAGAAAACTAAGGATGCAAATTGTAGAAATGTAAGTTGGAGCAAATCTTGGAAGCAAATGGTTGAGAAAAAGAAAGACTAGACTTTTTCTTTTCAGTTTGTCCAGCGAAATATGTAGATGATCCACTTTTGGTTTTATGTTGATTTTAGCTGATGCTGTTTCTTTAGATCAATTTACATCAGTTGCCAAAGATGTTTGACAAAGTTGTAGTGATTCTTTTGTTTTGTGGAACCAAAAAGGAGAAGGATATTTCAATTGCATTTTCCTGGTGTCATACTTGGCCCCTTTAATCTTGATTTCTTGAATACTTTATTTCTGTGGAAAAACAGGAACTACCCCAGCGCCTGAAATCGGATCAGGAGAATGCTTGGGTTGTCGTCTATGGCTTGATTGTTGACTTCTGAGTCTTTTTTCTTATTTTTGCTTCTTCACACCCGCTTTTTGCTCCCAGGATCTCACTGATAGGGCTTCTGAACAAGTGTAAGAAGGGTTACAAATAGTGGGCACTAGAGAAAAGAAATGGTAGAGGAATACTGATAGTAATATTTGCAGATTTTACGTCTGCAAGAGGACTTGCAGCTCTTTGCTAGGAAATTTTGCACACACTTTATCCCTGTATTGCCCACTGATTTTCTCTCTTACTGTATCGTATCGGTTTAAGAAGATTCCCGAGCCTCACTTTGGAAGACTGCTGTTTTCTTAACCATGTGTGGTTTTTGACTTTTAAGACTAGAGAATAGACCTTGTTTGAAATATTTGATGCAAATCAAATCTTAGATAGATAGAGATGGAATTTGATTAGGTGCTAAAATCTTAATAGATCTATAAGCTCTTTATATGTTCTCAGCAGATTTTACTGGTTATACTTGCCTTTAGAATGGTAATTTTGAGATCAATGACTTAATGACTGCAACTGAAATTGTACTTATGCTTGCAGGTCCTGATAGTAAGCTTTCTTTTAGTTAGCCAGAGTTATCTCCACTATGGATCGTGGGCAATTTACGCTGATGGGATCTACTATATGTGTCATGCTCACTTTGCACTTCTCGATACAGTTAGTGTCCCAACACTACCAATCATGGAAGAAGCCGAAGGAACAAAAGGCAATAATTATTATTGTCCTCATGGCTCCCTTATATGCTATTGACTCCTATGTTGGTTTACTAGACATACGAGGAAGCACAACATTCTTCACTTTCTTGGATTCTCTTAAAGAATGTTATGAGGCTCTGGTTAGTGTGTGTTGTGTGTGTGTGTTTTTCTTTCCTCCTTTTTAGTAATTTATGTCAATTGCTGTCCTTGGAAGTGAGGTAAAGTAACTTTATATTTTGATGAGGTGTAGGTGATGGCTAAGTTTTTGGGTCTGATGTATACTTACTTGAATATATCCATCAGCAAAAATATAGTGCCAGATGAGATTAAAGGAAGAGAAATTCATCACTCGTTTCCAATGACTCTTTTCCAGGTATAGCTCTCCAAATATTTGGTTTAATTATCAGCAAAAACATAGGGAGTGTTTGGCAAAACTTTTGCTTTTGGAGAAGTTGTAAAGAAAGTTGTTGTGAAAATTGAGTGTTTAAGAATAGAAGGCTAAAGTAGCAAGAAGTTACAGAAGTTATCTTTTAGCTTTTTTCTGCTTAACTTCAGAGAATTAAAAGCAAAAGCACCACTTTCAAATACTTCAAAACAACTAAAGATCAGCTAAAAGTTGAAAAACGGTTTCTTGAACTTGTTGCAAACGCCCCATATGTAGCGCCTGCTGAAATTAAAGGAAGAGAACTTAACTACTAGCTTTAGGTCTGCTTGGGGAAACTAGCTAAAGGGACTATCCTCCGCATTTATAGTACACATATGGATCATAGTTTCTGTTTCTTCCCTAAACCTTACAGATGATAATAATGTTTGAAATTCACGGCTCTGTCAAATGCAGCCTCACACTGTCCGTTTGGACCACAAAAATTTGAAACTTCTCAAGGACTGGACATGGCAATTTGTTGTGATTCGCCCTGTTTGCTCAGTCTTGATGATAACGCTTCAACTACTTGGGATTTATCCTAGTTGGCTCAGCTGGACATTCACCATAATCTTGAACGTTTCAGTTTCGCTGGCACTGTATTCCCTTGTTGTATTCTACCATGTTTTTGCCAAAGAATTAGCTCCACACAAACCACTTGCCAAGTTCTTGTGTGTCAAAGGCATCGTCTTCTTCTGCTTCTGGCAGGTATAGTTCTCCTAGCTTTTCACTTTAAACTCATTTTTAAGTACAGTGAGAAAATGAGGAGTCAATGTAAGAAGGCTGATAAAGCAGCATATATTCTTTAAGATCTTATAAGCTCTTTTAAGAAAAATAAAAAGTTTCTAATACTTATTTTTGAGATCTTTAAGAACTCTTAACTTTAACCATTTTAATTACAAAATTACTATTGCTGATATCTTATAAACTTTGCAATCTTATTTTATCCAATCACTTCAAGATCTAATTTTAAAATAAGATCTAACATATTACAAATTCTAAAAATATCTTATAAGATGTAGAAAATTTATAAGATCTTCTAAATAAGTCCAGCCATACACCCTCTGAATCATGTTCCCTCAGATTAAAGTAGTAAACTTAGCTTCAAACTTCCGTGTTGCTGAAAAAGGGAGGTATCAAGGAAATTGGCAGCATGTATATTTTGTTCCTCTTATCTACAATAGTTCACCATGTATGATGCATGTCTGCACGAATTACCAGACACTACTCATTCTTCATCCTTTTCTCCAGGGAATTTTGCTTGATATTCTTGTCGCAATGGGGATAGTTAAGTCAAATCATTTCTGGCTCGACGTTGAGCATCTTGAGGAAGCTCTTCAAAATATCTTAGTGATTGTGGAGATGGTTTTCTTTTCTCTCTTCATGCAACATGCATACTCCGCTGAGCCTTACCGAACTGGATCAGTTTCTGGAACAAATAATAAGAAGAAAGAGTGACCGAAAGAGTGGAATGCCTGTTTTCTGGTTGCTATTGTGCTTATCTGTGTGGTAATTTTCATGGTGTTTTGGTCATATATAGCTAACCTTGTGCTTTTTGTGCTGCTGGTTATGTAGTAGAAACGGGTCCTTTTGGTGTTTTGGTCATATATAGCAAACTTTGTGCTTTTTGTGCTGCTGGTTATGTAGTAGAAACGGTGTCCTTTTGGCCTGATTCTACTTCAGGTTGGTATTGTATTGAGTACATAATATGATGGAGATATTGCAGGTATGCATCTTACTTAAGTTGCAACTAGTTGCTGTATTTTTATTTTCTGTTACAGCTCTTATTTGAACTTGATGTCTATATATATATTAAGTGTATATGCTTTTCGATCAATTATTTTTATAAAAAATATTTAATACACATTTATATATCTGTAAAATAGGATAGAAATAAAATATAAAATGGAATAGAGGATCTAAAATGGTACGACTATAGGATGAGGTTGTTAGTATTATGTCAAAACTGGGTTTCTTTTATACTTTTATCATGAAAAAAAATTGTGGATAATTGCATTGTTTACGTTGTGATTATTTAGATAATTAGCTTAAAGTAATCGTAAATGGACCTAATGAGATTCAACCTATAGGAAAGAGGAGTAAAGAAAACTTTGGTTATATTAACACCCAATCCACAATATATTTTGAGATAAAATGTAGAAAGCATCTATTTTGATGTGGCCTGCTGTCCGTGCCGCCACTGTCTTCAATAACAATTCTCTGCGGTGGTGGTGGCAGCAGCGGCGGCAGAGGGAGGCCACCACCACCGGCTGCGGAGGTGGTGAGCGAGATGGAGAAGAGAGCTATCTCGAGTCTGAAAACAAAATTCGTATAGAGAGCCTTTCAAATTTGAATATATTTTAACCAAAAATCATATTTGTTAATTCACAATAAAAGTTGTGTTGAAAATTTAATAAAATCCATTATGGATGCTATTTGGAAGTCATATAAATGAAGTTATACAGCGACTATATGCATATTTAAATTTATGAAAATTATGTATTAAAGTTTAGTTTTAGTAGTTCAATTTTAATTTTACATGCTAGCAGCATGCTCAAGAGAAAATGAAAAAAAAATAATAATAAATGTTAATTATATCAGATGCAGAGCGAAAACTTGATTAATAGTTCTATCGAGTTATGAAAATGCTTTTAAATATTATTAAACTATATATTGGACTACTTTTTATTGTTATGTTCACGTTTCAAAGAAGTTTCACATGTGATATAAGTTAAATTATCATGTTATTCCATGGTATTTGTCCTAAAATTTTTCAAGAATCAGTACTTGTTATTTGTGGAGGAAGAAGGGTGCTGGGGATCACAAAGCAGCTCAGCCAGACCAGCATGAAACTAATGAACGTGGAAGCTCTATCCGGTTGACTTCACCAGCAAAGTCCCTTCAAAATCTCACTCCTCAACTCAAAGGTGACGTGGGTGTAGGCTCGAAATTATGCTTCTACCCCCAAAACTTGCTTTAAAATATCGTCACACTTTACTAGAGTTTCTTTGATGTTTAGGAGAGGTACGTGTGTTTTTACGTACAGAGAGGAGGCATCCCAACATCAACAGAAGGCTTTACTACATCGATGTCTTTTATCAGAATAGACTATGATTCTGATTAAGAAAATGATCCCCTAATCCAAAGCATTGGATGACTACAAGCTCTCCTAAACTGTTCAAAAGCCAGACATGGCGTCATCCTCATAATAAGTCATCGAGGCTTATAAGAAAGGGCCACATCAGCCACTTAAAATAAATGCTTCCAATATTAAACCAATATAAGTATGTTCTTCTATTATAATTTCACATTTTTGTTTTGATCTCACGACTCTTTTATGAGCATTAATGATTTTCAATGGGATCCTCTCAAGTCTCAGTTACCATTAGTGAACCATCTCATAACTTCATTATAGAGTATTAGAGGATTTTCGATGGAACCCTCCCAACTACCCTTAAATTTGATGTGGTGGACATAGACCCAGTAATACAAATGGATCAACCCCACGTATGAGATAGAACAAAACAGCATGAAAGAATGCATCGCATGATTGATGATGCTATCATCTTTCGTATCAATCATCTTTTGTATGAATAATGCAAAAGAAATTAGCTCCCACAACTTATATAGTTGAAACAAGAAAAGCGAACACTAGCATAATGGGGTACGATCGTTGAACTTGGCGCACGCTTACATTTAACACAAAGTCGACACAATTTTTTGCAGACATGAAAGCCATATGAACGCAGCAAATGGGAACTTAGTAGAACTAACTTTTACATAAAAAGCTTCAAATCCAACACAAGTTTTCTCAACTGCTGCCTTACTCGGGCTTCTTCCCTTTCCCTCTTGCTGATTCTTGGACCATTAAACCATCCAAAAATCGAGTACCAAAAAATTCCTTCTTCATAAAGATTCTGATCTCATCTTCTGGGCTTCTATCTATAGTTTCCACGCCCCCTCCGCCTTGCATATCAGCTCCGGCAGTTAATTTCCGGCCACCTACCTTCTCCTCCGGCACCTTGAGCTTTTCTACTTTAAGATTCTCATGTTTTACATCATTGAGGGTTTGAGAAAGAATTTTAGAAAATGCAACTCCGCCTGTACTTCCAGCGTCACAGAAAACAAGAACTCAAACAGAGCATGAAAATTCTCCAATCCTAATCAACAAAATCAAAAGTAATTGAAAACAGGAAGGTAAAAATCAGCTGACCAGGGATCAATTTGTAGCCCTCCTGGAGAGCATAGAGCCCAGCATTTTTGGCGAATTTGGAGGTATACATGCCGATCTTGGATTTGGTTTCGTCGTCCGGCATCCACTGGCCCAGCCTGTTGAGCCCGTGGACCCTGACGGCTTGATCAATCTTCGTGCAGGCGGCGGAGCCATAAGCATAAGAGGTTCTGCAGGCGGCAGAGCCATAAGAGTAAGAGTTTCTGCAAGCATTCTTCAGCGGCGTCGCGTCCGGCGAGTTCCGCTTCACCGCTTCAGCTGTTGAGCCGATGAACTCCCAAATTCCCATTCTTTTCACACGCTGAGTGTGTGTTGGCGTGTGTGAACTGTGAAGAAGAGTAACGCAGAGGGCAGACTTTTTGGAAAATGGCGTTGTCAACGTTGGAAGTAATTGGACGAAAGCACCTTTTTTTGGTTCCAATTTTTGTCAGGAGTGGCAACGCGGGGAGTACAAAGATGGAAATACTCGGTTGCATGGTTCGTGGCTCATGCATTACATCCGGTAATATGTTTAAAATTTTATTTTATTTAATTTTAACTATAATTTCAATATTAATATTTTTTTATAAATTTTATAAATATAATAATTAAAAAATTAAAAATTTTATTGATATAATATAATTGATGATGTAAATGAGACATAATAATATTTTATAGAATATAGTTCATGTATCATCAAATTAAATCCCATTCATTAATCTAGTTTTAGATAGAAATTAATGCTTCAATGTTAAATCACTTTATAAATTCAATAAATTATTCATAAATATAGTAGAAGATAAAATAAGGAAAATCGCTTTCACATTGACTTAGTTTGAAGAAATTAAAGAATTCAATATTGAAAAATGAACTTAGATGATAGAAGATAAAATGTTTTAATTTGCCATAAATTTGAAATTTAAAATTTTTTATAAATTATCTTAGTTCATTACCATAAAAATTAAGACATTAGAAAAAGATATAAGCATTACATATACATATATCTTCAAAAAAAAGAAAATAATTTTTGACGTACCAAGAAAATGATTTACAAAGTTGGAGAAAAAAGAAGATAGACATTTTTTATATTTCTTACATAGTAAATTGTATGTTTAGAATATTCTAGTATATATGTTTTCAAAGATTTTAGGTCAAATTTAGGAATTTTTCCTAACTATGACTTGACTTAATTAAAATATTAAATTATGGAATAAGAGATAACTCATGAAATAACATAGTATATTATACTTAAAATTAAATTACAATGAATTCTATATTACTCTAATGCTCATATATATAAAAAGTTTATCTATGCTGAGTACATATGAAGCAAGACATATTAATTAAATTGTGATATTGATAAATACACCGATATATACACAATAATGTGTGTGTATATATATTCATCCATAATTATATTAAAAAACCTAAATATTAGATGATATAATAATCAGGAGTTATAAAAATTATCATAAAAACTTACATATATATATATATATATATATTAATACACACACACACATTGAGTATTTGCTAAAATTAAACATATAGTTATAGAAATTAAATAGTATAGGTTTTTATCTTAATATTAAAATAAATATTGATAAGGTATCAAATGTAAAAATATATTGACATGAAAAAACGGATAAAATGAAGTTATCAACATCATTAGCACATAAAACAATTACTAAAATCAAGGCTCAATTTGTTTTTCTAAATTATCTTGATTCACAAATATAAAAATGAAAAATATTAGAAAACTATATAAATATTATAAAACATTTGCATTATTTAAGAAAAAAATAACTTAATTCACAAAGAGAATGATTTTATAGAGGCCAAGGGAAACAAAAAAAAGATAAATATTAGTTTATTTTGAAGTAGTAAATTGTATGTCTGAATAATTTTTAATATAAACTATTGTTAGGATTTTTAACTTAAACAAGACATATTGATTAAATTGCATTGACAAATAGACTTATAAATAGACCTAGTTATATATGTGTGTGTGTGTGTGCGTGTGTGTGTATTTATCCATAATTATTAAAAAATTAAATTTTGAGAACGCAAATGACAAATATCAGAAGAAACTATTAGACAATATTTTTACAAAGAAGTACAAAAACTATATATTAAAATAAGGAGTTATAAAAATTATATATTAATATGTATATGCGTATTGAATATTTATCAAAATCAAATATGGGGTTACAAAAGATGAACTAACATAATATTTTTACATAAATATTAAAATAAATATTGATAGAATATTATTTGTAGATATTGTGTGTGTGTGTGTGTGTGTGTTGATATAGGCAAAGAGAATAAAATTAATAATGTAAGAAGGAGATACAAAAATTATATATTAATATAGGAAGTTACAAAAATTAATATAGAAGGTTACATGTATATTAACTATGGAAATATGTTGACATATAGAAAAGAGAAATATGGAAATATATTATAAGGAGTTACATATATTATATATGAAATGCATTTACACGGCAAATATGAACAAAACTAATTTATCCACATTATTACCACATAAGAAATTTACTTAAAATACATTTGAACTTTATTTTGCTTTATATATACCAGCTTTTAATCCCGGCATTGCACTGGGTAATAATTTTAGATTTAAAATTTTATTATGTTTAATTTAATTATGATTTAGATATTAATTTTTTTTATAAATATTGAAATAAAAAAATCATTGTTTTTCTATAAATATGTTACTATACTTATCATGCATCCCATATAAAATATAAGATTATAAATCATTCTTTAAATGAATAACATCAATAAAAATGAATGTAAGAAAAAAGTAGCTTTATAGGCCCTATGGATAATAATTTCATAATTATTATTAAATTGCATGAAAGCTACTTTTTAAGTTTTATAATTAAGCAAACAAATGAAATATTGTTGAAACATAAAAATAACAAAATAATAAAAAAAAGAATGGGTTAAAGGAAAACCATAATATAAAAAAAGTAAAAAAAAGTTCGATCAAAAGCAAAAAATAAATATGAAATTTTAATTTACCACAAAATCAAGACTTCGAATTCCATTTGTAAATTAACCTGGCTCATAAACATAAAAATTTATTAATATTAGTAAATCATATTCAAATTATAAAATACATGCATAATTAAAAAAAATTGAGAATTTAATTCATCTAGCAAATGATGCTATAGAGGTGAAGGAAAAAAAAAATTGTACCTTTAAATATTAGTATTTTGCATGTTTGGTAATTTTAGTAAATATTACTTGTAGGGATTATGGGCTTAGATTAAGGAATTTAACTTAATTAAAACAACTAATTATGAAATAAAATATAATTTAAGAAAATATTGAATTAAGCTAAAAAATTTTGGACTAAATATAGAGAGAGTTATAGAAAATCTTATCATTTCAAAATTTAAAAAAAATCTCAATAAATATTTTTTAGACTCAATACCTGAATTTATTAAATAAAAATTTAAATATTTAGCATAAGTATGTCAATAGCTAATTTACATACCTAAATTAGCTATTTATATAATAACTTAACAATTGTTTTTATATGATCAAAGGCAACAACAATTGTATCATACTTGATAAGATTTTAAAATTTCTTAACATATGCAATCTCAAAATTATTATTTTTAAAATAAATTAGCCACCAATTTGCTTTATTTGAAACAAATATGCTACCTTCATAGCGTGATTTATAATCTAGTTCGAATCAATAATATAAATATAGTTGGTTTATATGTAAATTATAATTGAATCTATAGAAGTGTAAATATTAAACTATGAAAAAAATTAAATTGCTTTTAAAAGATCAATTAAAAATATTTTTACATGCATAAAGGAACACACACACACACACACACACACACACACACATATATATATATATATATATTAATTCCATACATAAACTAATATACACACATATATAGGGAGACATAAACATAAAAATCTAATATATATATAAAGTAAAATGATGTTCAATCTTATTTCAAGAATGTTTGTTATGTGGCAACGATATGGATAAGTTACTTTCATCCCTTTTTGCAATATGAATAGTTTCCATATATAATTTGCTATAAAAATGAGCTATTTTATTATTAATAGGTCAACAATATATTAATTGATTTTTTGATAATTCCACGTCCAACTATGGTAAGCACTCAATATATATATGATATTCCATATTATTTTTTTGTATTAATCTCTCTCTCTCTCTCTCTATATATATATATATTATTTTATGTATGTAATATTATTTTCAATGGATTTTTTAAAAGCAATTTAATTACTTTTCAGATGTTTAATATTTACACTTCTATAGATCCAATTATAATTCACATATAAACCATATATGTTCGTATTATTAGTTAGAACTATATTATAAACCACACTATTAAGGTAACATATTTATTTCAAATAAAGTAAAATTACGGTTAATTTATTTTAAAAATAATAGTTTTGAGATTGCATATGTTAAGAAATTTTAAATTCTTACTGAGAATGATATAGCTATTGTTGCCTTTGATCGTTTAAGCACAAATATTAAGTTATTTTATAAATGGTTAATTTGAGTACAGAAATTTAGCTATTGAAATATTTATGCTAAATATTCAAATTTTTATTTAATAAATTCAGGCATTGAGCCCGAAAAGTAGTTTTGAATTTTTTTATATTTTGAAATGATAAGATTCTCTCTCTCTCTCTCTCTCTCTCTCTC
>JACGDI010000694.1:240849-264383 GCA_014898725.1 Jacaranda copaia
CATGTATTTTATAATTTGAATATAATTTTCTAATATTAATAAATTTTTATGTTTATGAGCAAAGTTGATTTACAAAAGAAATTTGAAGTCTAGATTTTTTGGTAAATTATAATTTTACATTTATTTTTCACTTTTGATAAAAAAAATTCACTTTTTTCATATTATGATTTTCCTTTAATTGGTGAAATATTTATTTATTTTTATTATTTTGTTAGTTTGATTTTTCAAGAATATTTCATTAATTTACGTAATTATGAATTTGAAAAGTATTTTTTGTGTAATTTAATAATAATTATGAAACAGTTATTAAGAGGGCCCATAAAGCTACCTTTTTTTTTTATATATATTCTTTTTGACTGGTTTTATTCGTTCAAAAAATGGTTTACAATCTTACATTTTATGTAGAGTGCAAGATATGTATAGTAAAATCCTTATAAAAAAAATAATAACTTCTTCTTATTTCAATATTTATAGAAAAAATTAAAATCTAAATCATAATTAAATTAAATATAATAAAATTTCAAATTATTGCCCGGTGCAATGCTGGGGTTAAAAGCTAGTTAATATGGATTATCACACACACACACACAGAATACTTACCATCACTATATGTGCGGTTTTCAGAAAAATTAATTAATATAATGTTGACTTACTAATAATAAAATAGCTTATTTTTATAACAAATTATCTATGGAAATTATTGAGAAGGCAAAAAGGGACAAAAGTAACTTATGGTTATTATTGTCACATAATAACCATTATTAAAATAGGGCTGAACAACATTTTACTTTATATATATTAGATTCGATTATTCTTGTCGATTGGTCAATTAATTTAATAGTATTGTCTTTGCATTTAGATATAATAGTAATATTAATTACTTTAATATTATTCTTGTCGACTGGTAAATTAGTTTAATAATATTGTCTTTGCATTTATATATACTAGCAATCCATGCACTTAGTTTTTGCACATATAATTTTTAATATAAAATACTTTTTAAAAATAATATTTAAAAAGTGCAGTCCATTTTTACATCACAAAGTTTCAAATTGATTCGAAAAGGAAGAATGATGACAACCAAAAAATTTAATAAAAAAATTTATAAATTATACTAATCAATTGTTATTATGTTAAAATAATATCAATTAATTAAAAATAAAAAAATAGATTACTAAATCTACATGTTAATAAATTTTCAATAATGATTTTTTTCTAATAGTAATTTTCAAATTTAGTCAAATGATAGGCATAAAAATATTGCTTGTAAATATCTAAAATGTTACCTAAAGGAATTATCAAATATATTATTTTTTTCATAAATATTGGAAATATAGTTGTAAATATAGTGGTGCAAAAATAATTGCTTATAATATCTAAAATATTACCTAAAGGAATTATCAAAAATATTATTTTTTTCACAAATATTAGAAATATAGTTGTAAATATAGTGATGCAAAAAATGATTTCTTATAATTTTTTAGCAATTCATTGTATTTTATCGTTAAGACCTTAGGGAATAGTATTTTTAATTATAGTTGTAAGGCTATATTTGAAATGCCAAAATTTAGTATCACAACTAACTAAATATCCACTATTTTCAATTTTACCCTTTACATCTCATTGTGTTTTTAAAATTTAGATAATATTAAAAGACAATTAAGTAAAAACATAAAAAATAACTTCTATATTAGACACAAAAGTATCTTCCTTTTTATAATAGCATAGATATATATGTATATATAATATTTGAAATTTTTAATGAAATTGTATTATATACATGCATCATCTTCATATATATATATATATATAATATTTGATATTGATATTTTTAATGTATTCTTTATATGTGTCAGCATTACTCTTATATTTATATATGTAATATTTGAAATTGATGTTATTAATTAAAGAATTACTAATATGTATATATATAAGTTTAAAAAAATTTACTCTTATTCATCAATTATTAATCTTGTATATTTTTAATACAATAAAATTCACCAAACATGTACAGTAATCACCATTCAGTCAAGATATGGCAAATTGTACAAATAACCCGCCCCAGTTGGGACCGGCACGAAATTAAAATAGAAGGGTCAGGGAATAAGCATCATGTCCTAATTAACCAAAACAAGAATTTTAAACAAAGAAGAAAACAATTGTTGTGGGGGTTAAAATCCCGCTATAATTGACTTATATTTTCTCAAAATTTTTGAGAGAATTTTAAGATTCCCATAGAAAGTTTTAAAACCTTTCAAAGAATCTAGTAGTATTTTTAAGTAAAATTTGTAGGGTTAAAAATGTCTACTAAAATTATACTAAGTAATATGTTCTAATATAGTAAAAGTCCATAAATTACTCAAACCTTTAGCAAGAGTTGTAAAAATGATTGCTCAAATACTTTCATTAGCAATTAAGTTAATGTTTGGTTATGTTGTATGTTTGATTTTATTATGTGTTTTTTTTGGGGGATGAATGTTTTAAGTGGGATTGGGAAATGTGAAAATTGTGGTGCGAAATGTAATGGATTTTTGGTTATATTTTGAGAAATAGTTACAAATTTATTTGGAAAAATCTTTATATGTTTGTTTATGTTTTGGAAGAGATATTTTTTATTATAGTGGTCAAATCAATACTTTTTTGTTAGATTTTTAAGATGAAAATGGAATTGAGTACTATTTTCAATTGTAACAATAAAATATATATGATATAATAATATATGTAAGTATATATTGAAAAACGAAAAAGTTCTGAAAATAATGAACGATAGAAAAAGGTATTTTTGGAACACCTATTTTAATGTTTTGAAGGAAAATGAATTTATGTTTGGTTATATTTCTCCAAAATAAAATTATTTTAGGGAAATATAACCAAACACTCCGTAAAAGAAATTGTATTTGCGGAGACAACTAACTTAATGTCAATACTCGTGGGTGGATGGTTGGTACAAATGCAATACGGATGTAGCTATTTGCTCTACAGGCAACAGATTCATATCGAGTTGCATTCTTAGAGATGAGACGGGTTTCTTTTGTGCAGCAAGGGCCACTCCTCACCAGGGATCAGTTACTCCAGCACTGGCAGAAGCAATATCGTTCCGGGAAGCTCTTAGTTGGGTTAAAAGTAGAAACCTATCTAATATTATGTTTGAGTTAGACGCTTTTGGTAGTTCCCGCTGTTTTAAGTGATTTTGTTGATTTTTCGTATTTTGGAATAGTGATAGTTTATTATAAAGCTATCCTATCTGAGCTAACTAATCGTCCGGTTAGTTTTATTTGCCACTCAATAAATTAGGCTGTGGTTTTATTCGTCGTTCAATAAATCAGGTTCTCTATTGATTTGCTAGGACTTCTGTTTCTATTTCTGAACCTTTTGTGTGTGAAGCTATTTTTTGTGCATAGCTATCCAATGTAATTTTTTCTATTAAAAAAAAGGGGCTTAATTCTAACCCTTAATGTTATTAATAATAGTAACAACTCTTTAACTACTCGACACAAGCCTGCATTTATGTGTGATCGAATAACTATTCAGTAAAAAAGAGGAAGAAGAAGAAAGAGATAAAAATATAAAAATTAATGTTATAATAACAATATAAAAATTAAAGTACAACATTACATAATTTAAAATAGCAGAAATGGATGATCATCTTTTGGAATCAAACAAAACGTGTATAATTGATTGAAATTGATTTATTTTATAGTTGGATTTATGATTTAACAAATTTAAGTTGTACATGTTTATAGCTAATCCTATTTGTGTTTCCTATCTTTATATACTTCTTTACTTGTCTTTTTGAAGCGCTCTTTCGAAAAAAGAGTTGCATACATTAGTATCCATTTAGTTTTATTTTCATTTTCAATTTTTATTTTCATCATTTTTAAAATATTAAAAAATAATTAGTGGAAATGAATTGAAAATGAGTTTGCATTTTGGATAGATTATTGAAAAAATAATGATTATATTGGGTTTAGTGTGCTGTAGGTGCAGAGAGATAGAAATAATTGAATAGAAAAAGAAGATATATAGGTTATGGGGAATGTGCTTTGAAAAAAAAATGAAAATGACATTGGATGAAAATGTATAAAAAAATTATGTGTTTTATTTTAGGAATAGTAAAAAGGGGGTAAAATTCATTTTGATCCCCGAGATTTCAACTCAATTTCAAAATCATTCTTATCTTTTTAATTAACTTCAATTTCACCATTCTGGCTATCCTCCGGCAGTATATCCAGCCAAATTAAAGAGTAGTTTTGTAATTTTTCATTTAATAATTAAACTAATAAAAAAACAAAACAAAATATGAGCCATTCATTGTTATAGGATAATCTAAACTACAATCCAAAAACCAAAAGCAACATTTATGATTTATTTTCAGTTTTTTTTTTAATTTGATAAATTTATTTTATTATTCTTTAATTTCATTGTTAGCATAGCTTCTCAATCTTGAATGTAAGATCTCTTCACTTTAAAATAAATAAATTGCATGTTTGTTCAATTGTAAGTCAATAAATAAGTGAAGTTATTAAATATATTATATACTAGTATTGTCCCCATGCTATGCACGAATTCTTTAAAATTACTATATAGTAATTTAATGGTTGAATAAATATAACTACAAATAACAATATAAAAATAAAAATATCACAAAAAAATATTCAAGTAATTAATAAAATTAAATATTACTTCAAAAATTGGTCAAATAAAATTAAATTTAAAGATTTAAAATTTAGTAGTTAAAGCTCAAAACATATAAAGACATCTCATATACATGATGTCATGAAAAATAAATTTCAAGATTATTCAACTAGAAGTTAAAAAAAAATCAAAACTTTCAAAAATAAAAGTTTATGAATATTATTATATAGTTTTTAAAAAGAAAAAAAATATTATGCAACTAAAAACTAATAGATAGTTGCATTAAAAAATTAAATTATATGAGAAGGATATAAAAACTAAGATTGAAGGCTTAAAAGTTGTTGGAAAAAACTTAAATTTGTAATACTGTAATATTACTTTAAACTTAAAAACGATGAATATGTATTAACTTAAAACCAAAAATATAAAGAATTAAATAATATATTGATTGCTAAAACTTTTTTTAAAAACAATCTCATTTAATTTTAATTTTTTATTAGAAATCAATTATGCTAAAACAAAACTATGATAGTAAAGATAAAAAAAAATTAAAAAAATCAAATTAAATATATAAAAAAATTATAAAGCTAAAATCAATATCAGTATATAAGTTAATAGAAATATTTTAATTTGACTCATAGCTTAGCTGTCGAATAATTAAATGAAGAAAATGGTTTGACATTAGAAATACAAGGTTCAAATTATAGTAAATTGATAAAGAGTTCACAAACTCAAATTTGATTTTAAAATATGAATTAGTGATAGTATATGAGGATGAAAGTAGAATGTAAAATAAAATATAGAAATAAAATATAATATATTGTCAATTAAGAGCAACATGTTGATGGAAGAATCTTTTGCTAAAAATGCATCTTTTGTGAAAAAATGCTTCTTCCATTCAAAGTGCATCTTCTATGCAAAACTTTGGGATCATTTTGCTTTTCTTTTTATAACTTCGGAATAGTTTTGTTTATTATGTGTTATATAAAATATAGTTAAAAGGGTCCTTTGATTATTTTTTAATTTTTGACCAGAAAGTATTATTGAAAGATAATCAAAATGATGAGATTGAAGCCAATTAAAAAGATATAGATAATTTTGCGATTCAGTTGAAATCTTATAAATGAAAATAAATTTTACTCGTAAAAAATGTGAAAAGAGTTTTGAAAATAAAATCAAAGGGGCTCTTAACTTTTGGTGGAGTATCTCTTTGGTTGTATTTTTCCTTAAAAATTTTGACTGAATTAATAGTAAAAGTTGAAATGATGCTCTCGAATCGATTTAATTCAAAATAAGAGTTTTTAAAATTATAAAAAGTGATTAAAATTACTGGATTGATGTGACACCACCATTTGAGGTTTTGATTAATAAATGATCAAGGTAGAAAATTAGAGTAAATAAATTACATGGGTACGAGAACATGCAAATTATAAAAAAGGGATTGTTGATATTGAAATTTTATTGGAATAAATTATCATTTAACAGTTTAAATAAATTGGCTATCGATTTGGATCTCAAATTAAAGTTTATAATAAATTTGAACTTTACATAATGGGTCAATCCGATATGAATATTATAAAAGACTTATTTATTTTGGATTAGCTAATTGGGCTAAAATACATCTAAATGTGGTCTATTAGTAAATTAAACTCATCTCAAATGGTATTTTAGCCCAAGGGGAGACCCAAGTTTTAAGTCATCAAACCTTAATTTGTGTGGATTGTACCTATAGATGGAGGTACTGGGGGACATACCATACATCGAGAAATTTACACATCAAGAAATACAAGCTCTTGCCACAAAGAAGTGCTACAACCACAAAGATTCTATATTTTCTTCAAAAGCATCTAAATTTTGAAGGCCTTGATATCAAAAATAAATATTTGATTTTAAGGTAGTTCATAATTTTATCCACAAGTCTATGAGGAAATTATGTATTTGATTCAAGAACAAGTATCAAGCCCTTGAATCAAATCCAAAGGAGAAGAAAGGAGGAATTAGTCTTCAATTGCAAAGATATTTTTCAGAGATTGTAACTACTTTCATGTAAATTAAATATTGAATTTGTCTATATTTTTCTTATCTAATTATTTTTGCAAACTCAAAATTTGTGTGAACAAATTTCTAACATGCCCAGTGAGATAGTCTCCACCTTCATCACTTCTTCCTACATCAAAGTTTCGGTTCTCATTTTCAAACTTTCCATGGCACCCAAGAAAAATCAAGTTACCATCATCGACAAGATAGAAGTTATAGATATTGTTGCTGCAGCTAATCAATTTTCCATCGGGGGCAAGATCGTTGACACTACTCCATCAGATGGTTTGAACTCAGCAAGTCCTACAAAGATCAACTCCAAATCATCTCCTTTTGTTGTGCTGCCTATGATAATGACATAAACAACTATAGTGGATGAGCAGCTTGCCCGAATATCTCAAGCCATTGCTGATCTTCAGAAGATTATGGAAGATAACGCCTCCAAATTGCCCAATTAATGAGCAAACTAAAGCACTCAAACATTCAAGAGTCTACCCAAAATTGTTCATCCACTTTGAACCATGTTGAAAAAGAGAAACAGATGGATGAGGAGCCACTCAGGCATGACTTTGTGCAAAAATCCAACCACTTTACAACTTCTGTTTTTATGTTATCTATTCAACAATTGCAAGATATGATAACTAACACCATCAGGGCTTAATATGGTAGACCTTTGTAAAACTTGCTCATGTACTCAAACCATACACTAAGGGGATTGATATATTTTAACGATGTCAATAGGCTACTAGCCACTAAAGCTCCAATAGTTCGATGGGAAAGACAACCCGAAAGAATATATTGCCCATTTTGTGGAAACATACAACAGTGCAAGAATCATTAGTGACCTCTTTGTGAAGCAATTTGCAAGATCACCTAAAGGGAATGCCTTTAATTGGTATGTTAAACTTGGAGCTCAAATCTATTGATAGTTGGGAGGAAATGAAAAGAGAATTCTTGAACCATTTCTACAGCACCTGTCGAATTGTAAGTATGATCGAACTTACCAATGCAAAGCAATGGAAGAATGCGCTAGTAGTTGACTACATCAACCATTTGCATGCACTAAGTCTGAATTATAAGGATTAGAAGTTTCAGCAATAGAAATATGTATCCAAGGGATGCATTTGGGGCTTTTCTATATCCTTCAAGTAATCAAGCCTCAAAGTTTTGAAGAATTGGCTACTCGAGCTCGTTACATGGAATTGAGCATTGCAAATCATAAAGCTACTTTTCCAGTGAACCACCAAAAGAAAGATAGATATAACTTATAGGAGGATGAGGAGTCCACCAAAGCTACTTTGGAGGAATTAATGGCTATTAAAGCAGCTCGTGTCAAAATCTCTAAAGAAGTAGAGGTGAAAAGCTTGAGGATTAACATGTGCCAACTGAAAGGCATCCACCTACTGTGAAAGAAGTACAAGAAAATGAGTATCCATTCCCTGACTTTGACGTCTCACAAATCTTTGATGAGTTGTTGGTGAGAAAAATGATCGAGTCGCACAAGCCAAAATATTTTGGTAAAGTTGGAAAGGCGAATGATCTAAAATACTAAAAGTATTATTGAGTCGTTAGTCATTTTATAGAAAAATATTTTGTAGTCAAGGAGAAAATTATGATATTGGCAAAAGATAGAAAAATCATCCTTGATATTGAGGACACAGTAGATGCAAATGTTGCTAGTGTTATAGCTGTTACAAATGCCACTTGCAATCAGAAAAATGTTCTTTCCCCACTTGCGAGGGCATAAAAAATGCTTCAATTTGGAAGTATAAACCTAGTCCTGTTCGAAACTTTGTCTACTGATGAAAAAGAAAAATTAGATACAAGTTTTGTGTCTAAAATTGAAGATAATGGTGAGTGGATTCTCGTAACATGCTGGTGAAGGCAAAGGCAAAATGTTCACCAGCTTTATCCATCACTCTTAAAGAGACAACATCTCACTAATTGCCCTTAACCAATGTTAACAAGAGATATGAAAACTTATAGTGTTAATCGAGAAAATTGAGAAAAATTCACCAAAATCTCATTACTCTAAGAGACTTTTTTCCTACAAGATTTTTTGAGCAGAAAGTCAAAACGGCATTCACTACAACTGGTGAAGTGGAGAGCCAACATTCTACTTTTTCTTGTGTTGCTATTATATTTATAGATGAAGATTTATTACTGGGATCAAAGACCTATAATCAACTACTCTTTGTTTATGAATTTATGCAAGATCGAAAAGTCGACCACATGCTTATAGATTGGGGATCGATAGTTAACATCATGTGGAAATTCACTATAAAACAACTAGGGATCATGATTGAGGACTTATCTTGCAGTTGCTTGATCATTCAAGGTTTCAACTAAGGAGTCCAATGAGCTAGTGGAATGATCCGCCTAAACCTTACTATTGGAGAATCAAAAGTAGATACCCTGTTTAATGTCATTGATGCAAGGACTTCTTACAAGTTGTTGCTAGAAAGACCATGGCTTCACAAAAATAGAGTGGTTCCATCTACCCCTCACCAATGCTTCAAGTACTTGAGGAATGGTGAGATAATAAAGGTTGATGCTGATTTAAAGCCATTTACTAAAGTGGAATCATACTTTGCGAATGTTAAATTATATCTAGACCTAAGCTTAGTGCAAGAAACATTGCCTTCAAAAACTTAAGGCAATCATATTATCGAGGGAAATCATGTTAAACCTACGACTTTGCTTGAACCTATAACTCTGGGGTCTAATGTTGAAAAACCTAAGAAGTTGATTGCTGCTAAAACCTTAACAAGTAAAGTTGTACAACCTGAAGGTGACCTTGATCTGCCAGTATTTTGGTTTACCCTTCCATCACATTGGAAAGGACAAAAGTCATCTAAAGCATACATTCTATCATTGCATAATAAAAGAGAAATAATGAAGAAGGCTGGATTTAATGACTCCAAAGTTATGAGAAAATAGTTAATCATGCCATTGTCGATCTGAACCCAAAGGCCTCAACTGAATTTTCTTCTAGCAAAACTCAACATAAAAAATTTCATGGGTCGTTTGATCCAAAAGCCTATAGTCTCTTGGCTAAGTTTGGATATGACTTTGCTAATTCGTCTAAACTAGGGGAGTTAAAAACTGAGTTGATTGGAGAAAAGATCCATAGCCTCAACAAAGCACAACAAAACTTACAAACTCAAAGATTTTGTGTTGATCAGCCAAGGGCTAGCTTAGGATTTGCACCAAGTGAGCTAATCAGGATATGCGTGACGAGAAAGACAAGTGCGTTAGTGTCCAATGTATTGCAATTAAAAAAGATGAAAATGATGCAAATCAAAAGTCAAGTGATCATCACATTTAATGGACTAAGTTCCCCTATCACCTAGCGATAGGAAACAAGTTTCTATTAAAGTGGAGTGACTCTTATGTTGTTAAAGAAGCTTACACAAATGGTGCCTATAAGTTGGTTGACAAAGATGGACTATGCATTTGCCTCACAAATGGCAAGTTCCTAAAGCGCTATTATCCATGAAGAAGTATGCTCCTTGATACACAAGCCTAAACTGCATGCTACTCCTGACCCACATGAGTATAAACTGTATATAGTTCTCACTAATGGTAGTGTATGTGAGTAAAGTGCTAACTTCATCCACTGAAAGTATTTCATATGGCTAAAATATAGAAATACTTCACCTGTCCAGTGTGGCTAAGCTATAGATTCTCTTGGCCCGCATGAGTACAAACTGTGTAAGGCCCCTCCAAAACAAAAAAAAAAAAATTCTTTGAACTACGTGATGACTTGATCCCCTTGATAGGTTATGTAGGCAGCTTGAAATTTATTTTCTTGGTTTAGTTATGTCTTTAAAAAGTTTTGTTTTGTCTTGGAAATAGCCAATTGCGTTTGTAAAGTCAAACCAGTTCATTTAATCATTCAATCATTGCAAGCATGTATTTCATGTTTGCTTAGTTGGTAAAAGTACAGAAAATGTGACAAAAAAAAAGGAGAAAAGGTAGCAAAAGATTGATGAAAAGGAAAGAACTTTTATTGCATATTAAGATGGATGTTCTCTTACATCAATTATATATATATATAAAGAGGAGTGCTAAAAAGCTAAATGTTCAAGCAAATAAGGCGAAGGTTGCCAGATCATGGCAAGATTCTTCAAATAATACCTCCACCCTCTTCAAACCTTCAGCCTCTTTGTCAATCAAAAAATGGAGTACTCTCAAGCTTGGAGATTTCTTTCCCCGTGGTGGCTACTTTTCTCTAAATGTTGGATATGTTTTGTTCAACTTTATGAAGTGATAAGCTTGTAAGATTTTGTTAGTGAACAAAATAGAAAATTTGGGGTGATTGCCCAACAAGTTCATGGCTGCCAATTAGTGAACAAAATAGAAAATTTCATTCTTCTGTGACTTTGATAAAAAAAAAGAGAAAGGCTTGACATTGTGATTGCAATCTCAATGCAATCTAAATGCTATAATGTAAGAGTTAATTGATGGACAGAAAGGAAAATTCCATTGAGGAAAGCTTGAAAAAAAGGAAATTTGTAATTCATTTTTAAGATTAGTTGATTGCTTATCCTAACTTTCTTGCCTAAAGAAGAAAAAAGGATTGCCAAATGAAAGCGGGATGCTGAGACCCGCGACGAGAGTTGATGTAGAAAGCTGTGAAGAAGACATTTTGTTCATGGTTGTTTCGTTGTTTAAAAGAGATGGGCCCTCGTAAAAAAAGATAAAAGGTAAAGTTGTTTGTAATGTTGGAGTGTTCATATTCATTCCTTGCAGCTGTTGGTATCTAAGAAAGAAATTATCCAAGTTGCTTGTCAAATTGCAATTGAGAAAATTCATCCACATTTATCTCATGGGTCTTTATTTGAATAAAATTTATATGGCCCAAATAGATAAATGAATAAAGGAGAAAATAAATAAGTACGTCAAATCTCACCTTTAATTTGGCATGCTATTCATCGAGTTTTGAAGTGGGGGCATTTGTTGGCATTGAAACTTTATTGGTATAAATTACCATTTGATAATCCAAATAAATTGCCTATTGATTTAGGGTTCAAATTAAAGTCCATAGCAAATTTGGGCTTTACATAATGAGTCAATTTAGTTGACATTAAAATTTTATTGGGATAAATTATTATTTGATAGCCCAAATAAATTAGCTATTGATTCGAGTTCCAAATTAAAGTCTATAACAAATTTGGACTTTACATACTGAGTCAATCCAAGATAAATATTATAAAGGTCTTATTTATTTTGGATTAGTTAATTAAGCAAAAATACATCTAAATGTGGCCCACGAGTAAATTAAGTCCACTTCAAGTGGGATTCAAGTTCAATGAGAGACTCAAGTTTCAAGTTATCAAACTCTAACCTTTGCCTATAGGACTTATTGTGAGACATACCACACATCAAGAAATTCAAGCTCTCAAGTTCAAGCTCTTGCCGCGAAGAAGTGCTACAACCACAAAGGTTCTACATCTTCTTCAACAAAATTATGAAAATTTTGATATAAAAAATAAATACTTTATTTCAAGGTAGTTCGTGATTTCACTCACAAGTTTATGAGGGAATTACACATTTGATTTAAGAACAAGCATCAATCCCTTAAATCAAATCCGAATGAGAAGAATCAAAGGAATTAATTTTCAATTACGGAGATATTTTTCAAAGATTGTAACCACTTTCACGTAAACTAAATATTGGATTTGTCCATATTTTTCTTATCTTGTAATTATTTTTTGCAGACTCAAAATTTAATTAAACAGGATAATTATAATAATTTGTTATTTTACAATTTTTATATCATTGAATGATTTAATTTGGGGCGTCTGTATTATTTAATTCAACAATTATGATTAATTGTATGATTGTCAATGGAGTGGATTTTAATTCGAATCCGATTCGATAATTTAGGATATTTAACAGAAAAAAGAATCGACAGATATGATCCGATTAAAAAAATTCATAATTCAAAATAAATGGAGCGAATATGAATTTTACTCAATTCAATCCATTAATAGTTCAAATCCAAATATATATAGTATTACATGTGAATATAGTATTATACATATATATATATGTAAGGTTCTATAATAACACCAAAATGAATTTTTGGACGAAAATAGTAATGAGTTTTTATGCAATATATAAAATCAGTTGATTTGCATATAAAATGTTAGATTTAGATATTATTTACATCATAATTGCATTATTTGTTTTTCTATTTTTATAACAAAAAATTATGTAGGAAAAATAATAAGCCTGAGCTAAATGTTGTGATACAGAAAAATGCAATGCAAATCTCAATTTGATTGAAATAAGTTTTTTTTTCTCATAAAACTTTAAATTTATAATTAATTGATTAAAAAATTAAGTATTCATGTATTTATAATGTTAAATAAGTATTATTATCAATAACAGATACTAAAATACAATTATATGATAAATGAATATAATTAAGTTATATTATATTATTGATTTTATATGATAAATAGACTTAAAATCTATTCGATAATATGTTGTGTGTATATTTGTTAAATGATGAATGTTTTGGATTTATATTCTACTAATTTTTTAGAAAAATAACAAACATATTATTTTAGAAAATATTCGAATTCAGGTCTTTTTTCGAATATTCAATTTTTATATGGATTCGAATATGGTTATAACAACCAAGATCCTATAGAATCTAGTATTGGATTTGAATGTAGCATGTTACTGTTGAATTAAAATTTGAATTTAGCATGATCTCATTCAAATTTATAGATCCAAATTCGAATTCGATCTATTGATAGTTCTAATTAATTGTTTATTAGGTCAATCCAACATGATCCATGTAAAGCTTTACACCATTCAATAATTTTATCTAAATACAATAGATAATATAATAATTTCGTAATTATACTTTATCAACTATCAAAAGCAAATTCCAATCTATAGTTTTATTGAGAGCACTCGTTGTTTAAACCAATTAAATTACCATTGTATTACTAAATAAAAATAAGTCTATTATATATTTGCTGGGACCCACTTTTATTTTTTAATTTTTAATTTTTTGGCCCACTTCTTCCTGAGCCACTATTGAGATGGCCAATAAGTGGGTTGGGTGAAAATTATGGGGAAAAAAAGAAAAAGAAAGAAAGAAAAAAAGGAGTGCAATTAATGGGATTTTCTTGGAATAATCAAAGAAGAAAATGCTACCTGTGGTATTATTAATATAAAATCCTAATAATTGTATAACCATTGTTCAACCCATCAATATCCACTAATTACCCATCTCTAATTATCATCACACCTTTTTCCTGGGAAATAAAATATGAAAATTCTTCAATCACAGCATTATGTCCTCATTGCTGGTTAAACATATCCATCATTAAGGGTAAAGTTGTGTGTTCTGTGGTCTCAACTAAAAATTAAGTAAGTGCACTACATAGTGCTCTACAAGATTCACATCAAATTAAATAGTACGCAAATGAGTATGAATTGGATTTTCTGTCGCTCTCTCCCCTAATTTTTTAGGTCCACGTTTGATATAAAAATTATAGTAATCAGTCCCTTCAGTTCATGTTGATGAGCTATTTGATAGAAGATATTAGGGTGATGGGCCAAGTCAAGATTGGTTTTGATCACACACAATGTCCGTACTGTTCACACAATTAAACCCAATTGCCATTCTATGTTTGAAAGTGAGAGTATAGTTTGGCCGAATTAACTAAAACATACATGAACGAATTTGTTCCTCATTTTGAGATGGACAAATGAGGGCAATCATGAAATTTAAGAAAATAATTTTTTTCAATCTTTTAACTCAAACAAAAATACAAAATTATGGAATTTATAATTTGAGGTACAATCTCCAATAGCAAACAAGTATATTAATCCATTCAAATAGCTTCTAATCTTACTGGGTCATGAATAAGTGAGATTAATAGTTTTTAGTATCAAACACATCCTAAGGGTTCATTTGATTGGATAGGAAATTCTAAATTAGAATTAAGAAAAATAAAAATTTGCTTGTGTTTGAGGATATAAACTAATGTTGAATATGTTTCTATTTAGTTCGAATTTTTTGGTGAACTGCATAAAATTATATTTCTGTCTAATTTGATTGTTAGTTAAATCAAGTTTAATATAATTTGAGGTCGAGTAGTTTAATATTTTTGCACATAATTTTTTATTTTGTGCTAATCAAGTGAGTTTCAGCTGAGCTTTAAATCTTGTCTGAGTGAGAAAATATTTTTGAGGGAAAAAATGATTTTGAAACAAACTATTATTTCCATATATTAAGAAAATAAAAATGATAAATTTAAGAGAATATCACATTTCAATCAGACTTTACGCCCAAAACCTCTATTTTGGTTTGTAGCTTCAATAAAAGAGTGAATTGCATGCATATATAGTATCAGTTTTTTAAGTTGGAATTTACCTTTTAGGGCAAGTCTACGGTCAGTGGTATTTTTCGTCATTCATATGAGATATTTTCAAATTAAATGACACATTTTTTACAATAAGTTGTCATTAATTTTACAATAAGTTATTGTTTTGCATTTTAAATTCTTAATACATTTAATTCTTAATAAATATATTCCAAAAAAATTAAAATTAAAAAATTAAAAATAAAAATAAAAAAGAATTAGCTTAAATAATATAATTTTTAAAAATTTTGAGTTATATACTCTATATTGTTAAATAATAAATATGTTCAAAATAATATGAATAAATTTAATTAAATTTATTTATTAATTAAGGTATAAAATTAAAAAATAGAAAAATTTAAAACTATCGTTCTACAATATAATTTTAACTTCAATACTCAATAATAGTAGATAGACATATTTAAAATAATTTAACTAAATTTAGTTAACAAGTAAAAAAATTTAAAACAAGAAAATTTTTTATTTATTATTTCAGATTATATAATTTTAATAATTTTAGTTACATACTTAATAATGTTAATAAATAAATATATTTAACTTAATTAAATTTATTTTTTTTTATCAAAAAGTAAATAAATAAATAAATTAAAAACAAAAACAAAAAATAACTTCCAATCACCCCACCATTACCCCACCCATGCACACTTCCACTCTTTGCCAGGATTTGGTAGCCATGCGAGTTGGGTAGGATTATGTTTATATATATATACTTATGTATATATAATGTACAACATACATGCATATATATATATATATATTTATGTATCTATGATATATAATGTATAACATACATGCATATATATATGCATATTTATATATGTACATATATATATTGAGTATAGTTTTAATAAAGAGCAATTTTATCATTTATTATTTAATTTTTTATTAGTAGAATTTATCTGATATGAAAATAAATTCTCTAAATAATATTAAAATATAAATATGAATTCATGTCAGCTAATATATTAATATAAAGTATTATAATAATATACCTAGAATTTTGAATTGATTTGAAACTTTTCAATTTAGGATAAATTCTGGCGCCTTTCTTAAAATAACTTGCTAACATAATTTTTTTAAGTATATTAATGTATATCATATGTAATTATTTGACACTTTTTTTGAAAATTCAATCAATTTATCATTGATTTAAAAATAGAAATATATTGAAAGATATTAAAATATAATATGAATTGAAATTAAAAGATAATATATAGAAGTATAGTAAATAAAATATGCCAATCCTACATTTTATGGGTTTAATAATGAAAAACGATTTAAAGAAAAGTTCAATTTAATAGGCCCAAAATATAAATGAAGCCATTTAGTGGGATAGAGCTCAAAATAAATAAAATTTTGTTATTGGTAGCAATTATTTTATTATAATGTATCATCAACATACAAGTGAAATTTACATTCAATTATTTGTATAGGTAGCAGTTTAAATGAACTTTAATATGTTGCCAACTGATCATTGAAAAGAAAGGTTATAATTTCATATTTTAAATCTAACGGTTCAAATTAAATACATTTATACACGAGGTATGTACAATCATGAATATATCATCGACTACTCCTACCTTTTAATATAACTAAAAATCTAAATAGTTTGAACACAAATGTAGAAATGAGAGTGTGTCCAATTTTATTTTACTAAAATTTTAATTTTTATTGAAATTTTCTTAAAAATATAAAAATATAAAAAAATATCATGATAAATTAATAAATCAAAATAAGTTATTGAAGAGAGAAACATGCAACTTTGAGATAAGAAAGTGACCTTGTAAAAAGCAAAGAGAACCAATGCACAAATGGAGTTGGAAAGGAATAAAGAAAATAAACTGCATATTAGAATTTAGATTAAAAAAAAAAGCATCAAAATAGTCATCTTCAATTATAAAAGACTACAAGAATTTTCCAATATTATTTCTTGCTATTGAAAATAAAGGTTCAAATGAATCAGATCGAGATGAATAAATTACTTTTCACATTGAGCTTGAATAGCTTAATCTTTTTATGTATGTTTTATAATTTCTTTATTAATTAAATCAAGTTTGAGTTGAATTTTAAATTTGATTGAATGAATAAATTATTTAAATTTGATTTATAATATTAAACAAATCAAATTTTTGGTAATCTTTTATTCAATAACAATTAATTTAATTTATTTTTTTACTGGAATTCAAGCCACGACAATAAAAATAAAAAGAAGGTCTAGTTATATTCATATTATTATAAAAAGAAAACCTCCTTTTTTCTAGAATGAAAGTTATGGTTTCAAATTTTAAATATATCAAATTTGTTCATCTATTTATTTTGTACTAGCCATTATTTACATGCAGTTTCCGTGCACATAAAAATATTTTTGAATAATCATATTATCTGTATATATATTCTCAGATTCTTTATATTAAAAATTGATATACATTTATAATTTGCCTAATTATGATTATAGGAATCACGTAAAGTGAAAATTTCAGAGTCTATTACTCTATCAAAGAAAAAAGTTCAAATTCATTAAATTATTAAGCTTACCTTATAATGAAAGAAGTTTTTGAATAAATGTTGGCTATTTAAGTATGTAAATTGTATTGAATATATAAAATAAATAAAAGAGCAAAATTGGTATGTATGAATTTTAGTACCATAACTTTTATTTGACAAAAGAAGTTTTATTTTTGCAATAATATAAATATTTAATAGAATTTACATCTCCAAATAACCATCACGTATTTAGAAATTTCTCTAATTATCATGTAAGTTTAGTGGTGCAATCAAGCTGAGCCAAGTCAAGTTTGGACAAAATTTTTGAGTTTGAGCTCGACGAGTATAAATTTTAAACTTCTATTGATTTACGTAATTGAAAGTAACCAATTAGGTTTACTACGAAACCTAGAAATCGATCACTGATTCAATTTGAGTACCTCTACATGATAGACCTTAACTATAAACTGAAGAGTAACGGCAGCAAGTGATTGAGTCCAATAGTTCCTCATATAAAATTATTGACTCTAGAGATATAGTAATATGGAGAATACAAAATTGTTTCAAACACTAACAGAACTGGAAGCATCCCTTCTTTTAAAGAGAGGAGGATGGGTTATTCACATTTCATTTGATGGTTAGAGGCGAATTGAAAGTTAAGAAGTGGGAATTCTAAATGACAAATGAATTGTAAAAAAGTTATAGGTTTGAACTCGAAATAAAAAATAATAATATAATGCATATATATTGATAAAATAAAAAAATAATATTTAATTATATACTGGTTTGCAAATTTGAAGCCTAAATACAAACGGTTCGAGATCAACTCGAATTATAACTTGAAATCAAAACAGCTTGAACTCGAATTGTGAGACTTGCGAGTTGACTCGATTTGCTTGCATCTCTAGGTAAGTTCAATATTTTGATGATATTTAATTTTATTTTAATATGATAATGGAATATGAAATTTTTACTTTATGGGACTGTTCACTTTATAAATATGAAAATCATAAATATATATTTTAGATGCACGTTATTTTTAGTATAATAAATTTAAAATATACAAATAATATGATTAATTAATTTTTTTGCATGCAAGAATTGGGCGCAAATATTTTATAGTTATTAATTAAAAAAAAAAGAAAGAAGAAAATAGATAGACTCCAAAATAAAAGCAAATAAAAGTCAATTCAGAAACAATCGCTGGTTTGTGATTTCTCTATGTTCTTTTTCTATCGTTCAATTTGACGGTATTCATCTAATCCGACAGTCCTCGAGGGCGGAAGAGGGGAGAAGAAAATATCCCAGCCGTCAAATTCCATTTCTCCTCCTCCACCTCCTCCTCTTCTTTTCGCAGCAGAGATTGGAAATAATCACCGCCATGAATGAGAAGGCCCACGTTTCCAAAGAGCTTAATGCCAAGCATCGAAAGGTTGTTACTTCGTTACTGGATTTGAATTTTTCCTGTTTATTTTGATCTTATTGTTGTATACGCTTAGCTGAATTATTGACTTGATCTTTTTTTATTAATCTGGATTTGGGGCTATTGTTATTTCTGCTATTCAGTGTTTGAAATGCTTTTACCGATGGTTGAATTAAGGGATTTAATTAGTTGTAGCTCGAAATTAGTGATGATTATGTGATTAAGGTGGATGTTTTAGGATTAGGAGAGTGTGCTAGGTTTGAATGATGTTTTGAGATTCAGTTGATTTGATGAGATATGATTTCTGCCATCTTCAGGTAATTTAATAGTTAGAGATAAGATGCCTGATGGCTGGATCTAGGTTTTAGTGAGAATTTGGAACTCAGACTGTTTCTAAGATTCTAATTCTTTATGTAGAAGTACAATCATCATTAGCAGCTTGCAGTCCTTCTGTTTTTTCTCTTTGTACTCATTGTATTTGTTAACTGTAGTTGTGTTTCATTTGAAAGTCCTTTCGGGTCAGAATCTTGGTTTAGTTGCTTCCTGCTTTTGTTTTCCCACACATGAGTTGATGGTAATGATATCTGTGGTATCAGATTTTGGAAGGACTTCTTAAACTGCCAGAGAATAGGGAATGTGCTGATTGCAAATGCAAGTGAGTATTTATGATGATTTTACTTTTTGGTTGTATTAACTATGGGAATAAAGAAAACGAGACTCAGATATTATATCATCATCCTTACTCTCATGGATCTAATTTGAATATAATGTTCCTTTCCTTTCTGTATTTTCCCATTTGTGTGTCTGTTTCCTTTCAGAGGTCCTCGATGGGCTAGCGTGAACTTAGGCATATTTATATGCATGCAATGCTCTGGGATCCACAGAAGTCTTGGAGTGCACATATCAAAGGTGACATCTTTGTCATAGTTATGTTTTCTCTTTTACGGCTAATGCATGTGTGAGTAGGAAAAGAAGTTTATCATGTAGGCATGTTTTCTGCTATTGAAAAAGGGTTTTGGTTGATTATCGGTGCAGGAGTTTCAGTGCTATGTGATATCATCTGAATTTTATGTTGACAGTTTAAATATTTCAAACCCGACCTATGCTGGTACAATAGTATGAGTTCTCCATTTCTGTCAAACATGACATTTGTTTGAAGCCAATGGCAGGTTTCATTCAAGATAGTTAATGTTGATGGTTTTTGGGAAATGAACCAATTAAGTTTTGATGTTTGTATGAGGTGAGATTCTTTCATTTTTGAAATCAATTTTTTCAAGTGGTTTTTTCTTTAGTATTCTTGAATATCGTATCTTGTTGAGTCTGTGGAAACAGATTATTTTTTTCGTATGGATCTAATGAACAATCTCAAATATGCATGTAAACTATATGTTGTATGGGCACATTTTTACAGTGTTATCATCTGGTAATATTGGACTTCTCCTCTTTGGCATAAGAGATAGTTCCCAACTTGGCCGAGTTTATATTTTATTAGAGACGTGCTTTGCATAATGAGATGGAATGGTTTGGTTGTTAACAATTGTTAAATTTGTGCATTAATTCTTATCTTCAATTTCCTGAAATGCTGTCTCATTTGTCTGGAAGGTTCATTATTTCAACTTTTGTCTTTGAATAACTCTGATCATCCTCTACCAAAAGCTCCCTTTCTGAATCAATATATTTCATCCTTAAGTATTGTGTTGGATAATTGATTGTTAATTGTGATTTGGTTGTTGATATATATTTTCCCTATTTGTAGGTGAGATCTGCTACACTTGATACATGGCTTCCTGAACAGGTTGCATTTATTCAATGTAAGTATTTCGCATTTCTGTATCTATCGGGTAAGGGTTTATTTGACATTCCAAGAATGCTTTATAAATTCATCTTTTCTTTGTGAACATAGCCATGGGAAACGAGAAGGCAAACACTTATTGGGAGGCAGAACTACCCCCAAATTACGATAGAGTTGGAATTGAGCATTTCATTCGTGCAAAGTATGGGCTTTTTATTCTCAAGGACTTTTGTCATGCACCTGTATTTGATCTGTCTGATTCTGCAAACTGATTTGTGATTTATCTTCGCCTATAATCAACTAAGATATGAAGAGAAGAGATGGATACCCAAGGATGGGAAACCAAATTCACCTGCTGGGAGAATAGAAGAAAAAGCTTCTGTCCAGAGGCAAAGACCAAGTGATAGAAGTGGCCATGGACAAACCAGCAATTCTGGGAACTCTTCTGAGGAGAGGAAGAATGTTCTGGCATCTGGTAGAAAAGGAAACATTCCTTCTGCCAGAATTAGTGTGTCCATGCCTCCTAAAGGACCCGAACAAGTATTTTCTGTTGCATATATTTTGTTCTTTTTTTTTTTTTGGAACATGTCTCATGATAGCTTGGCTGATTCTTTTGCATTTTTGTGAGGCTGGTAATAAATATCTCGTTCTTGTAATAATATTATCATCCACTTCTGGAGAATAATTTCCAATCAAAGAATTGTTTGATCTTTCTGTCAAGATGGATCTGTGAATAGAAGTTATTAAGCTAAAATTCTATGGGTTGGAGGCTTAGAGCAACAAGTCTTGCTATGAATGTGTATAATGGATGGGGAATGGAAATCTAACACTGAAAATTATTTCAACTTTTTGGCAAGAAGAATCTGTGGATAGAAGTAATTAAGCTAAAATTCTTTGGATTGGAGGCTTAGAGCAATATGTCTTTCTGTGCACGTGTCAAATGGATGGGGAGTTGAAAAACACTAAACTTTTCAGTCTTCATTTTTATTCTGCAAAACAACTGTAGTCTTGTTATTAACCATATTTAGTCATGGGATGAAGTGAAACAATTTATCCTGCCTACATTTTTGAGTTCGAAAGTTGGTCTCACTTTTGTATTTGATTTTTGTGAATACTTATATACAGAAAGTATGTTCATTATCTATCCATGTTATATTTTTACGCCTGCAAATGTGGTCCTTATTTGTCTGTCCGACAACAGGTAGTTCCAGTTCCAGCAACTGAACAAGTGATTCAGAAAACAGAGCCAGCTGCAACCGCCGAATCAATTCCAGACATGGTCTCTCCCCCTAAAGTTGATTATAGTACTGATCTTTTTGGTTTGCTTTCTATGGATGATTCTGGTGAACGTGAAACTGGAGCATCTGAGGATGATAATTTATGGGCAGGATTTCAGTGTATGTCTCAATTGATCTCTTGCATTTTTCTCTGTGGGTTGCACAATGTGTTTGTTTTCGCTAAGGGCGGAGGGGGGGGGGGAGTGTTGGAGGTGTTCAAGCCTTTAAGAATTCATAAGATGTTAGAATTTGCTAATTTGGTGGATATGCATGTTTCTTCTGGAAGTAACATTTGACAATTTGCAGCTGCTGTGGCATCATCATCAACAGAAAAGGCTACTCCTGCAAAACAAGATGAAAACAAATCACAGCCTGCTTCTGGAATTGAAGATCTTTTTAAGGATTCATCATCAATTGCTCCTAGTTCCATTTCTGGGAAACCTGAAAAAGATGTTAAGAATGATATAATGTCCCTTTTTGAGAAGGTATGTTTTGTGTTTGAGTAGGCATCAATGGCACATTCCCCACCCCCCAAACCTCCAGATCGCACCACCACACGCACACAGTCAGAGAAGATTAGTGATGGTGGCATGCATGACGAACTGTATTGAACCAAAAATGGTGATAATACTGGTTGCTAACCAGTAAATTTGAAAGGTCCACTTTTTCATGTATCTGCAAGGTTGGAATGTTCAATTTTACATACAAGTCTCGGCACCAATGTAGATTTTGATGGTTATTCTGCTACTATTGTTGTTTCAAGTACTGTCCAAGAAATAATTTATTAGTCTTATCTCGTAATATTGCAGTCCAATATTGTCTCACCATTTTCTGTTCACCAACAACAACTTGCCATGCTAGCTCAACAGCAGTCACTTCTAATGGCTGCTGCAGCCAATGCTTCTGGGGGAGCACCAAAAGTTCCTGGTAACACACAATTAGGGCTTAATGGCACCAACTTGCGCTACCAAAGTTGGCCAAATGTTGGCTATCAGTTCCCTGGTTTGATGATGCCGGCAGCCGGGAAGATTGATTTAGAGAAATATATGCAGGTAGGAAAAAGTGATGCTCAAAGCTGTGTCATGGAAATTTGGGAGCACAGATGTACTCACATTCTTATTTTCTGCTTGAGTGACAGATAGGAAACATGGGAACAACTCTTCCAGTTGGAAGCTCTTCTGCTCTCCCCATGTCCAGGTAAGTGCATGTCAGTATTGTATTTGATAGATATTATGTGGAACTTATTTAGACCCAAGTGTTTTCTGGGGGACAGTACGGGCGGATTAAACTTCAGTGGCATTGCATGACCATTTAATACTCATTTTGGAAGATGCACTTTGGATGATATGTTTACCTTCTTTGAAGATAAACATATAGTTCATTTCTTCCTTATCACGAATCATTTATGCCCAAGATAATATTGTGAAAATTTTACTGGAGCTTTCTGATGTATTCAACATTTTATTTTTCAG
>JACGDI010000694.1:270876-283722 GCA_014898725.1 Jacaranda copaia
AAAAGAACAAATTTTGTATATATGAATTTTGTTATCACAACTTCTATTTGACAAAAGAAGTTGTATTGTTATAATAATATAAATATTCATTAAAACTTAGATGTCAAATAACTATCATGTATTCAAAAGCTTCTGTCATCACTGGGTAAGTTTAGTATTTTGATGATATTTGAAATTTTTTTCTTTAATACGATAATGGATAATGAAATTTTTATTTGTATGACTATCAACTTCATAATTATATAAATTATAAATATATATTTTAGATGCACGTTAATTTTTAGTACAATGGGTGGAAGAATATACAAATAATATAATTAATCAAAAAATATTTATGCGAGCAAGAATTGCCTATAAATATTTCTTAGTTATTATTTAAAAAAGAAAGAAAGAAAGAAAATCGATGAGTTCAAAATAAAAGCAAATAAAAGTCAATTGAGAATCAAGCGCTGGTATGTCATTTCTCTCTGTTCCTTTTCTATCATTCAATTTTACGGTGCTGGTCACCTAATCCGACGGTCCTCAGAGGGTGGAAGAGGGGAGAGGAAAATATCCCAGCCGTCAAATTCCATTTCTCTTCCTCCTCCTCCTCCTCTCCCGGCAGAGATTGGAAATAATCACCGCCATGAATGAGAAGGCCAACGTTTCCAAAGAGCTTAATGCCAAGCATCGAAAGGTTGTTTCTTTGTTACTGGATTTGAATTTTTCCTGTTTATTTTGATCTTATTGTTTTATAACCTTAGCTGAATTATTGATTTGATCTATTTTAGTAATCTGGATTTGGGGCTATTGTTATTACTACTGGTCTGTGTTTGAAATGCTTTTAGCGATGGTTGAATTAAGGGATTTAGTCATCTGCAGCTCGAGATTAGTGATGATTATGTGATTAAGGTGGAGTCTTTAGTATTAGGAGGGTGTGTTGGGTTCGAATGATGTTTTGAGATTCGGTTGATTGGATGAGATATGATTTCCGCCAGCTTCAGGTAATTTAATAATTAGAGATAAGATGCTTGATAGCTTGATCTAGGTTTTAGTGAGAATTTGGAACACAGAGTGTTTCCAAGATTCTAATTCTTTATGAAGAAGTACAATCCTCATTAGGAGCTTGCACTCCTTCTGTTTTTTCTCTTTGTACTCGTAGTATTTGTTAATTGTAGTTGTATTTCATTTGAAAGTCCTTTCGAATCAAAATCTTGGTTTAGTTACTTCCTGCTTTTGTTTTCCCACACATGAGTTGATGATAATGATATCTGTGGTATCAGATTTTGGAAGGGCTTCTTAAACTGCCAGAGAATAGGGAATGTGCTGATTGCAAATGCAAGTGAGTATTTACGATAATTTTACTTTTTGGTTGTATTAACTATGGGAATAAAGAAACTGAGGCTCAGATATTATATTATCATCCTTACTTTCATGGATCTAATTTGAATATAATATTCCTTTCCTTTCTGTATTTTCCCATTTGTGTGTCTGTTTCCTTTCAGGGGTCCTCGGTGGGCTAGCGTGAACTTAGGCATATTTATATGCATGCAATGCTCTGGGATCCACCGAAGTCTTGGGGTGCACATATCAAAGGTGACATCTTTGTCATAGTTATATGTTTTCTCTTTTATGGCCAATGCATGCGTGAGTAGGAGAAGAAATTTATCGCATAAGCATTTTTTCTGCTATAGAAAAAGTGCTTTGATTGATCATTGGTGCAGGAGTTTCAGTGCTATGTGATATCATCTGAATTTTATGTTGACAGTTTAAATATTTCAAACCCAACCTATGCTGGGACAATGGTAGCAGTTCTCCGTTTCTTTCAAACATGTCATTGTTTGAAGCAAATGACAGGTTTCATTCAACATAGTTTGTATTGATGTTTTCTTGAAAATGAGCCAATTAAGTTTTGATCTTTATAAGAGGTTAGATTCTTTCATTTTTGAAAATCAATTTTTCAAGTGGTCTTTTCTTTGGTATTCTTGAATATCATATCTTGTTGAGTCTGTGGAAATAGATTATCTTTTGTGTGTGGATCTAATAACAATCTCAACCGTGGATGTATGCCTAGATGAAACTAGATGTTGTATTGGCACATTTTTACAGTATTATCATTTGGTAATATTGGATGTTTCCTCTTTTCCTAACTTGGCCAAGTTGATATTGTATTAGAGATGTGCTTTGCATAATTAGATGGAATGGTTTGGTTGTTAACAATTATTAAGTTTGTGCTTTAATTCTGGTCTTCAATTTCCTGAAATGCAGTCTTATTTTGTCTGGAAGGTTCATTATTTCAACTTTTGTCTTTGAATAACTCTGATCATCCTCTATCAAAAACTTCCTTTTCTAACAATGACAAATAATTGACTACAGCCAGCTATCAGCTATGACTTTTATGTTGACGTTTCTGGATCTTCTGTCTATCATAGGAGTACTAGTAGAAAATCACTTATTAACTTCTGAATCAATATATTCCTTCCTTAAGTTTTGTGTTGGATAATTGATTGTTAATTGTGATTTGGTGGTTGATATATATTTTTTCTATTTGTAGGTTAGATCTGCTACACTTGATACATGGCTTCCCGAACAGGTTGCGTTTATTCAATGTAAGTATTTCACATGTCTCTATCTATTAGGTTAGTGTTTATTTGACATTCCAAGAAGGTTTTATAAATTCATCTTTTCTTTGTGAACATAGCTATGGGAAACGAGAAGGCAAACAGTTACTGGGAGGCAGAGCTACCCCCAAATTACGATAGAGTTGGGATTGAGAATTTCATTCGTGCAAAGTATGGCCTTTTTATTCTCAAGGACTTCTGTCATGCACCTGTGTTTGATATGTCTGATTCTGCAAACTGATTTGTGATTCATCTATGCCTATAATCAACTAAGATATGAAGAGAAGAGATGGACACCCAAGGATGGAAAACCAAAGTCATCTGCTGGGAGAATAGACGAAAAAGCTTCTGTCCAGGGGCAGAGACCAAGCGATAGAAGTGGGCATGGACAAGCCAGCAATTCTGGGAACTCTTCTGAGGAAAGGAAGAATGCTCCAGCATCTGATATAAAAGGAAACATTCCGGCTGCCAGAATTAGTGTGCCCATGCCTCCTAAAGGACCAGAGCAAGTATGTTCTGTTGCATATATTTTGTTCCCTTTTTATTGAACATGTCTCATGGTAGCTTGGCTAATTCTCTTTTGCTTCTATGTGATGCTGGTAATAAAGATCTCATTCTTGTAATAATATTATCATCCTCTTCTGAAGAATAATTTCCAGGCAAGAATTATTTGATCTTTTTGTCAAGATGGATCTGTGAATAAAAGTTATTAAGCTAAAATTCTATGGATTGGAGACTTAGAGCAACAAGTCTTGCTATGAATGTGTATAATGGATGGGGAGTGAAAATCTAACACTGAAAGTTATTTCAACTTTTGTCAAGATGGATCTGTGGATAGAAGTAATTAAGCTAAGATTCTATGGATTAGAGGCTTAGAGCAATGTGTCTTTCCATGAACGTGTACAATGGGTGGGGACTGGAAATTGAACACTAAACTTTTCAGTCTTCACTTTTGTTCTGCAAAACAACTGCCGTCTTGTTATTAACCATATTTAGTCATGGAATGAAGAGAAACAGTTTATCCTGCCTACATTTTTGAGTTTGGAAGTTGGTGTCACTTTTGTATTTAATTTTTTGGAAATACTTATATATAGAAAGTTTGTTCATTATCTATCCATGTTATATTTTTATGCCTGCAAATGTGGTCCTTATTTGTCCATCCGACAACAGGTAGTTCCAATTCCAGCAACTGAACAAGTGATTCAGAAGACAGAGCCAGCTTCACCTGCTGAATCAATTCCAGACATGGTCTTGCCCCCTAAAGTTGATTATAGTACTGATCTTTTTGGTTTGCTTTCTATGAATGATTCTGGTGAACGTGAAACCGGAGCATCTGAGGATGATAATTTATGGGCTGGATTTCAGTGTATGTCTTAATTAATCTCTTGCATTTTTCTCTGTGGGTTGGGCAATGTGTGTGTTTTCGCTTGGGGTGTGTGTGTGGAGGTGTTCAAGCCTTTAAGAATTCATAAGATGTTTGAATTTGCTAATTTGGTGGATATGCATGTTTCTTCTGGAAGTAACATTTGACAATTTGCAGCTGCTGTGGCATCATCATCAACAGAAAAGGCTACCCCTGCAAAACAAGATGAAAACAAATCACAGCCTGCTTCTGGAATTGAAGATCTTTTTAAGGATTCACCATCAATTGCACCTGGTTCCATTTCAGGGAAACCTGAAAAAGATGTTAAGAATGATATTATGTCTCTTTTTGAGAAGGTATGTTTTGTGTTTGAGAAGCATCAAAAGCACATCTCCCACCCTCCAGCCCCTCCAAATCACGCCGCCACACACGCACTCACAGAGAAAATTAGTGATGGTGGCACACATGATAGATTTTATTGAACCAAAAATGGTGATGATATTGGTTACTAATCAGTAAACTTAAAAGGTCCACTTTTTCATGTATCTGCAAGTTTGGAATGTTCAATTTTACATACAAGTCTGAGCACATTTGTAGATTTTGATGGTTATTCTGCTATTATTGCTGTTTTTAGTACCGTCCAAGAAATAATCCATCAGTTTTACCTTGTCACATTGCAGTCCAATATTGTTTCGCCATATTCTGTTCACCACCAACAACTTGCTATGCTAGCTCAGCAACAGACACTTCTAATGGCTGCTGCAGCGAATGCTTCGGGGGGAGCACCAAAAGTTCCTGGTAACACACAATTAGGGTTCAATGGCACCAACTTGTCCAACCATAGTTGGCCAAATGTTGGTTATCAGTTCCCTGGAATGATGATGCCGGCGGCTGGGAAGATTGAATTAGAGAAATATATGCAGGTAAGAAAAAGTGATACTCAAAGCTATGTCATTGGAAATTTGAGAGCATAGATGCGCTCACATTCTTATTTTCTGTTTGAGTGACAGATGGGAAACATGGGAACAACTCTTCCAGTTGGAAACTCTTTTGCTCTCCCTATGTCCAGGTATGTGCATGTCAGTATTGTATTTGGTAGATATTATGGGGAACTTATTTAGATCCAAGTGTTTTCTGGGCAACTGATTGTGGTTGGAACGTTGGAGTAAACTTCACTGGCATTGCATGAAATACTCATTTTGGAAGATGCGCTTTGCATGATGTGCTTACCTTCTTGTACAAAGATAAACATATAGTTCATTTCTTCCTTCTCATGTCTCATTTATGGCCAGGGTAATATTGTGAAAATTTTACTGGAGCTTTCTGATAGATATTCAACGTTTTATTTTTCAGTAGAATATGCTTATTTACATCTTTATGGCTTTTAAGAGAGAAACAGAGGATTTTGCATGTGTGTGTGTTTTATTTATTTATTTATTTATTTTTGGGGGGTGGTGGTGTCGGGGGTGTGGTGGTTTTGGGGGAGTGTGGGGGGTTGGCGTATAGGTTACAAGATATACCAGAATGGACACCATATGCAATGTCTTCACCATTAATGGACTTGGGCTGCTGCTAGTGTTGTCTGTCTCTTTTGTTTGATCATACATATTACCTTTGTAAATGTCATATATGATCGAATATAGAAAAACTTTGACACTTTTTCTAATACTTCCTTGACACTGTTGGAGACTCCGTCTGTCCTTACGTTAGAATCATAAGCCTGCAATAATTGAATCATTAAATTATCCAGATACCAATATGGTCTCTAGCATCATTTTCAGGACCACCTGCAACTTTGACCTTCTCAATGGTGCCTTTTATTTTATTCTTTCTCTTTTATATTTATCTTAAAATCACATCAGAATATATTTTTTGCTTTGGATTTTGAAATAGATAAATTCATATGCGTGTTCTACAGCATTTTTTGTGTCTTTGTTGTCAGCTCAACTTCATACTCTGCCGGCAAAATGGAAATATATTTATTTTTAATTTCTGGCAAATTCGCAAGGATTTTATTGGAGTTAGGGACATGGATGACGTATCATATATCACCCTTCACAACATTATCACAATTGCTAATCCTTTCATAATTGTGCTGCAGCACATATGCAGTTGGGCCTAATGCTTCCAGTAATGGCAGTACTCCGTCTATAGCTGGCAAACAAACTGCATCCTCACTTCCTTCTGCTTCTTCGCAATCAGGAAAAGACTACGATTTTTCCTCTTTGGCTGAAGGTTTATTCTCAAAACGTTGAATGAAAACACCTTTTTTGGTTCTGCCACAGCACACACTCCGTGAGTAATTCACATAAAAAAGTAGCTATTGGAGTTCTTTTTCACCTCTATTTGGGGGCTGTAAGCTATACATGTTTAGGGGAGCATCTCGTTTATAGGTGTATCTGACTAATAAATTGTTTAAGCTTGAAATATTCTTTATCAGCACGTTTGTTCATTCGATGAATTTTGATCATAAAGAGGAAGAAAGCTATTCGTAGATGTGACAGATTGGTTCTTCTATGTAATGGTCTTATTTATTTTGAGCTATGGTCTTATTTCTGCACCAACAGATCTGAGGATGAGTCTTTCTTCAGATGTTTCTATCTTTTGCTATGGAGAAAGTAGACAATGAAAAGACCTTGTTTGTTATTATACGGTATTTTGTGGCTAGAAAAGTTGGCATGACGTAGTTTATTTGTGTGGTATGGTTGTATTATACTTGTAGTAGAATAGCAAAACGGTCTGGTAGACTTAAATACTCTGTATTATTATATTTTTGAAGTAGTGATATACTATATATATATGTCAAAGTATTTACATTTGTTGCAATGCAAGTAAATAATGTGAGTATAAATTTACTTATTTATTTATTTTTAATTTCATAATGGAAATTAGGCGTACTAAAATTTCCTTTTCTGGAGGCTGTTTGATATCTCGAAGGTATTCCACAATAGTCTGACAAGTGAGGAATGTTAGGGCCAACAAGAAAAATTTGGAGTGATTAAATTTCAACAAATAGTTGTTTTGATTATACATATTGATTGTTTTTAATTAAAACAAAAAAAAGAGGTGACTTATTTACAGCGTGTCTGAATTATTTCTGGAGGCTCTCACGGGTTATTTATAATTTACACAACATAGAAACTAGCATCCCGTATACTTATTCCAACATGATTTTGCAACTAATATAAGCTTTACAGTTGGAACAATAAGAAGAAATAACCCAGCCATATTTTCCAAGTTTTTCTATATTCACATCACTACCTTTCCTTTAACCATTGGTTTGCAATTTTCTCGCTCTCAGCAAATCTGACAGGCTCGATGATCGCCGATAATATTTGATTTCTTGACATATCATTTGGGGAAGTATGGCCGTCTCCATGTTGGTATTGACAAAGGGCAATTCGAGCAAGATTCATAGCTATTTCTATAAAAGATTTGTCGAAAAGTGAATTACTGATCATTTCTTTGTTCATCATCTTCCAGTTTTGATCGATCAGTTTTCTTATGTATGAACGGGCAACTTCTTTTGACTCTCCTGTTTCATGCATGTAACATGAGATTGCTTTTGCAGTTTCTTCCTCTACCTGCAAAAATTTTAAACAAAAATAATTACACCATTACTTGCTACCCAGAAAAAAAAACAAACAAATATCTTGAGATTTATGTCATCCATATATAAACGATATGAGTTCTATAATTAATGCGACGACTTTCAGGCATACACATTAGTGAATACAAAACATTTAGATAAACCAAAATTTTCTGATACAGAGGCAATCAAGAAAGGTATAGCCTAAGTAAATATGTACCCTACAAATTATATGAATCAATAAAAAGAAGAAACCCCTTATGATACACTAAATTCGATTTGATTACCGACAAATGTTTATCATTGTTGTTCATTTAGCATTTAATTTGGGCATGAAAATAAGTTAAAAATACGTGGAGGAAAATAATTTTATGCATACTCATGGAGAAGAAGAGAGAAAAAAAGAGGCAATAAAAGTATTTACTTTTGTACCTGAGAGGAACATAAATCATTTGCCAGGCGGAAAATTGTGCTTGGAAATTGCAGTAGGCCCTGATATTGAATCAAGTATTCTATGGCTTCTTCTGTTATGCTCGGAGTTGTTAAGAAATAGGCATGCACTAATAATACAGCTCCAGATGAAGAAATCCATCCATGATTCAGATATTCCTCGAACTTTGGTATGTGTTTCTCGTAACTCCACTTTGCTTCTTGTAAAAACTTCTTGCATAAATCGGCCCACTGTCAAAGGAAAAGATCATTAATGCACATAGAGATTTAGTTCCAAAGTTCGGTTGTAAGAGGCATAAGGAAATTATTGATGTTTTGATTCGCCGATTGATTCAATGACATTGTTTTCTTATTTGTTTATTGTAATTTGGAGTTTGAATCTTAATAAATTCTTGATGTGTGCGTGTGTGTATGAAATAAAAATTATATATTTGTGCAGTATTTTAAACACACTGGACAAAACGCGCCAGAAATTTTTATTTTGAGGAGCGAAATAGATATTTTGATTTTAATTTTGGACTTTATCTCTTCAAACATGTAAAGAGACAATATGGACTAGAATTTTAATTTTATTTAATTTACATATAAAATTTTAGAATGTATATAGACTTGAAAGAATGCGTGTTGGTAGAGGGGACAAAGTGACATGAATTGATAGGTCCAGCCTAACTTAATTAATTTTTTGAGTTGAATTGGGTTTTAAAATGGTCAAAATGGATGCAAGTTGGGTTCAAAGTGGGTCTGAAAGAGTGTAATCCAAAAATAATTAACTAAAATTCAGTAAATCTTTAAAAAAAAATTATTTTGAATTGATAATCGTAAAACTATATTATTCTTCCTCACTCATTTTTTGTCCTTGTCTCGTTCTTATTGATTAAATAATTTTTAGATTGAAGTGATATTTTAAGCTCTAAACCCATTAATAATAATTGCCAGGATTCTTTTAGAATTCTACTTTTAGCATATAAATGATATATTTTGAAGTCATAAATATGAATATTGTATCTATTAATTTCAAAATTCGTTTGAATTTATTACTTAACTTATGTCCGTCTTTCCTGCATGCAAATATTAAAATTAATATGTAATTGACATATATTAATTCTAGAAAAATAAAAATTTACACTTACTTATGCAATAATTACGCAATTTCTTCAAAACTATCAAATTTGCTTTATGAAATAATGACTAATTAAATTAATTTTTTTTTATCATAATTGCATGTTATGAACAAAAAGATTAATAATATAGACATATCAAATAATAAATCATTTTGTAATTATATTATAAAATTGAATATAAAAATATATAAAAGAAATATATATGTTACTAATATTTTCTAGATTAATTTTTCGAATTAAGCAAAATGCATTGAAAATATTTTTTAAGATTAGACCCAACTAATAATAATTCAACTCGTTTAGTATCCAATTCATTTCCAATCACCTACCTAAACTCGTTATAAACTTAATTCTTTTAAACTCAAAGTACTCAAACCCAATCCAAACGTGACCCATTCTGTCTACCTGCCACCCCTTATTGTCTCACTTAGCCCTATCTCTTCATGGGACCATGCCTACATATGTACATATCACCTTGTTGATAATTTTTTAATGATTTTTGATGTTGAGTGGTTGATTGATTCGACGGTATCATTCTAACACTTAATAATATCCAAATATGCGTATAAAAATAAAAAAAAATGTAATGATTTTTTGTGACGACACCGTATTACTAAATGGGCACATACCACTTTTTGAAGTTGAGGAATGACAATTTCTCCTTGTTCCTTGAGAATATCGTACCCAATGTTGTTGACTGTGTTGTAAAGCGCCAGGAAGCATAGCTTCATGTAGTCAGGAAGATCGTTCACAGCACTAACATCCCATCTATAACACCAACAAAAATTAAGGAAAAGAACACTAAGACAATCGTGATGAAGTAACACAATTTTTGTCTGAAGGAATCTAAGTGAATTTTACGAGCTGAGCTCAACTTTGTCTTAAACCATATGTATTTAAATTCGAGGATTATGAGCTTGTATATGGTTAAGTATTATTTTTTTATTTTATTAATAAATATATGTTATATTATTATTATTATTATTTATTCGAGTTTGAACTCGAGATGGAACTTATAATTGATTACATTGCATTTGATAATTCGAGTTTAATTAAGTTGAGCTCGAGCATTGAGTCGAGTTCAAGCTCTAAATATTAGGCTCGCCAAGCTCGAGCCTAGTATTTATTTCGAGCTCAAAATTTCTCCCAAATTTAAATCGAATCAACTCGATTCCACTCCTATCTTTCACTTAAAAACTCGATAATTCATCCAAACGTTCTTCTATTATAAGATGTACCTGTCAACAGCGTCTGTGAATTGCTCCAACTCTTCAGGAGAGCCATGAACATCGTAAACGTCGTCTATAATAGTGATTAGCTTAACCACTTTGGTTAATTCTTTTCGACATCTACCATATTGAGGGTTAAATGCCATTCCAACCGTCCAATAGAAGCTTTCCATCAGCCTGTCCCTTGCAAAGCTCAGCTTACTTGCTAACCCCACTGCTCCCCACCAACTAAAAGTGTTAAAAAAAAAAAAAAAAGACTATTAGAGTTGCAATAATCATCATTTATAACAATAAATAAATTAAATTTGAATGTAGAAATTTAACATATGAAAGAATTAAAGTCTACATGGTTGTGTTTGCCAGCCCATTTAATTTAAAAACAAGATTAAAGGCCATGGTTGTTAATCTAATACTCATCTAATTTATAAATATTTTATAGAATACTAGTGCATCATTGAAGCACGTCATTAATATCCGCGAACATAAATTTAGATTCTATCAATGCTAATTATATTAATAAATAATAATTGATAGTTCAAAATCTGATGGAGTATGATCTAATTCACTATAAGAAAATAATCTTTCACTAATGGAAAGTTTGTGATAAAAAGGGTTTTGTCATAGTGCAAGGACAATTTTGATGGAATACTAACGAATTTAAAAAAAATGAGCAAAAATATATATATTAATTATGATACTTGTAACAAATATAAAAAATATATTTTAATATGAATAGACCGTCACAAATGTCATAACTTTAAATATGATTCTTTGATTTGTGATAGAAATTTTATTGCAAAATTACTTCTATGACGTATTTTATTTTCATCACATACTAATTAGTGACAAAGTATATACTAATGGATTAGTGAAATAAGTTCGTAATAAATTTAATGAAACCTATTATTCTGTTATGAATTTATTTCACAAATTCATTAATATATGCTTTGCCATTGAGAAGTTTATGACAAAAATAAAGTGCGTTACAAAATAAATTTTGTGATAGAATTTCCATTATGAATCGAAGAATCATATTTAGAGTTATAAAGTTTGCGACACACTTTTCATTTTAATATGTACTCTTTATATCCTTCACAAGTATCATAATCAATATATATTTTAGCTCATCTTTTTAGATTCATTAGTAATTCATCAAAAATCCATCATAATTATCTTCATACTGTGACAAAATCCTCTTTGTCACAAATTTTTCATTATTAAAGGGGTATTATCTTGTAGTGACCGTAACTTTTGAGTGTGTAAATCCCTTATTTATATAACTTAGATATAGAATATAGATATGTAGATAACAAATTCATCGTCAACTATAAATATTTGGTTGCATTAAGATATTATTTTGATAACATACAATAGTTGGTAGTCCTGAAAAAGTGTTTAATTCAACAAACTAAAAGAATGAGAACCGATTTGAGACTCTTAACTCATCTGATATAAGATAAGACTAAGTATCATCATAATACTAGACAGATATATATGCTCTAAAATTCTTTATTGGTCTGAAAGATGAAAAAGAAGTCATACCTTGAAGCCTCTTGGAGTTCTTGTTGGTGTGTGGATTGCACCATGTTAAAATCTAGTACTGCCAATGTATGCAACAGTTGATAATTAGCCTTACTTTTTCCAATACAACCATATGTTTCAATGTTCCACCTGGCTTCTAGCCTTTGCATTCTATGGTGGAATGGAAGTTCTATGGCATGGCTCACTCTGTTTGCGGTGTCTTCATCCATCTCTCCGATCATATTTTTGAGGTGAAAACTGGCAAAGTCTCTAGCCTCATCCAATGTACTCTCCCCATCCAATGCAAGATGAGCAGCCTCGTATAAACTCAACATTCCTTGAATGTCCTTGGCCAAGTTTGTACTAAACTTGCCATTCGTATCCTTGAAGTTGTCAAATATGTCTTCCAATTACATAAAAACAAACATAATTAGTCAAAAATCATGCCTAATGTCAACTTACAATATAGAACTAGACACTTTATATAATCCTCTATTTCATTCTGTTTTTTTAATATATTCTATATATTCTAATTCGATAGAGTTATATCAAATGTATATGATCTTTAATCAAATTAATATTTTTATATGAAAATTTAATATATTTGGCATATCTTTATAAAATGAAATAAGAGATCTCAAAATATAAAATGAAATAAAAGAAAATTTCTTTAAGCGAGAAAATGTGGACTATAATTTTATGACATCATTTATGTATAAAATGTGAGTTATGATAATCATATTTGTCATTGAATTTGGAACCCCATCTGCATGCGTCCATGTATTATTCCATCTGCATGCATTGATGGAAAGTTTTGTTTTAAAAATTTATCCCAAAGGTATGAGAGAGAAGAGCTTATGTGCAAGCTTTGATATTGGATTAAACCCGATATCAAATGAGATTAATATAGACACTGCATCAAAACTAAAGAATTAGAGGCAAACAAATAAAAAATATTTTAAAATAATAATTA
>JACGDI010000694.1:298424-350449 GCA_014898725.1 Jacaranda copaia
ATCCCAAGCAGCACTTTAAAAAACTTAGCTTGAGTGTATTGTAGTGTGCTCTCATAGCCATATGCTCAACCCGACTCGGAGGCTTCTTAAATTAAATTAATTATCTTTCTCAATTGCTCCTCAACCTGGCTCGATAGCAACCAACAACTTAACATCCTTCTCTTCAAGCTATTTAGTCAATTCAGCTAGTCTTAACTCCAATGATTGGACCTTGGTCTAAACCATGCCATTTTGCTCTTTCTCCAACTCTTCATATTTCTCTTCTAACCTTAGCCGATTGGTCTCACATAGATCATAGAGAAGATGGAAGTTATACCCCCATTACCCAACCTGAAATAGCAGAATAAACCAAGATTACATTTTCTAGAGTTTTGCTTAACATAAAAATTAAATTTGACGCCAACCTTACCAGATTAGCATGATAGGCGAAAGTCTTCAAAATAGATAGCTGGTTATGGTTGAACATTTTGATCTGGTCTTTCTCAAAAAGACCAACTATCAAAACTACTAAAGGCATCACCAACGTTGCCCCTACACCCATCATTGTGGTCATGTTTGACACCTCCACCTTTTCCGCAAACCTAGGCTCAGGAAACATCGATGGATTACACAACCAATCGTAAGGCAGAGTCGCATATGCTTCCTCAAGGAGCTTCTCGACACATAATCTTTTTAGGGGTGCTTACCCCATGGACTCAACCACCTTTCTCTTCAGTTGAGAGGAATTGCTAACCTCTCTCGCGCTTTGGACAGCAACATGTTAGACCTTCTCAACCATTAATGTGACCCCATCAGTTTGTGTGGCAACCGCTCATTGAGACGCAGAGACCTCTTTACATAGTAACTATTTTGGGAACGTCCAGTGCCAAAGTTATTGAATAGGTAAGTTGTCAATCCCTTGTTGTGCCTTCTAAAGCTTGCACAATGCGAATTATCTTGTGCGATTCATAATTGGTCGAGATTCAAACTAATTTTTCTTGCTATAACGACCCTCATCATTCATATTCTCTTATCATTCGTAAGCTATTCCTAACTCTAACCTCACTAGGGTCGGACTTCGGAATGGGGGAGACTCATGATATGGGTCAGCCAAATAAGCCTAATAAGGCCATCAGGCCTAATAAGCCCAAAACAAACCCAACTTTCGTAGCCCAAGGCCTTACTTGACCATAGGTGTCGAGTTTGTCAACTTAGAGATTAGCATAAGCATGGCAAAAGTGAAGTATTAATGGTGGATAATGCCAATCCCTGCCACTTTTCGCATCCACGTTAAATGCGTTTCAACCATTAGTCTATTTGCATTAATTGGTGAGACGACACATCACCTCGATCATTAACATGTTGCCTCCGCATTAATGACAGTATGGTTTCCCCCTCCATTTAGCCGAATAGATGTGGAGCTTAAGGCTAGGTCAAAAAGATCTAAACTGTCCCTACCTATGAGAACAGTATATAAAGCACTCCAAGGCAAAATTTGTCTTTTTGTCCATAGGCAAACACTATAAATACCTCCTCATCCTGACATAACGGTAGGTACTCTTATACACTTTGAACTGTTACTCTGCCCAAATATCTTCAGGTTGATTTACTGATTTAAGCGTCAGAAGGTCTTAGCCGATGACTCTCTTTGCTAGCCTAACATTTATTCTTTGATTGTAGGTTCCACCTCACATTTGTGAATCCCATCTTTTTGGTTGAAATACCTTGCAGGTCGAAATCTAGGAGTCAATCATACCAAAAATAACATCATCACAAATAATTGATGCACCGAGCACATGCTAGTACTATTATATAAAACACAATGGGGTGGAACCCGCAATTGTACAATTTCGATCAAATTCTAATTTCTCAAAATTTTGAGTTTTTAATTAAACTAAAAAATTCACGTTGGCTATTAATTACTCATCTTAATCTAAGAAAATTCAAAATTTATTTAGGTAAGTAATAACTTAATTCAAATTCACATATAATCTATTTTCTTGATTAATTATTAGATAAATTATTAACAACTAATAAAAAATTTTAATTTTTTATTGAGGTATTCTAACCAATAAATTTGCATTTTACAGTCTAATAAAATAGTGATCAATAATCAAGTTGTGTCACGTGATCTAGAATCTTGTCAAATATTTGATGTTATCTTTTTAAAATTACACATATTGATGGGATAATATAAAGAATTTTCAAGTAGTTAAAAAATATTTAAAAAAAATAAATTTCAAAGCTCATGAAGATTTTATATAAGCTACTGAACTTTAGATAAGCCGTTGTGAAAGCAGCTCTTGCCAAGGCAATTGGTGCAAAAGTGCTTTTTCTTTATGACTTTATCCACGGGAAGCTGAAAAATGCTGCTTTTTATTTCAGCTTTTGCCAATAAGTCCATAATTTCTATTTATGACCGCACGTGAAAAGTCAACTAACTCAACCTATGCTATGTCATGTCAAGGAGTTTTATTTTTTATTTATTTATTTATTTTTTTAATAAAAGAGAGGAAAGAAATATTAGGACCATCTTATCTCTTCTTGCTTGGCCATATAAAGCCTTTTATGTTCAACTACGAATATATCATATACCTTAACAAATTGCGCAAACATGAGCCCGTCAACATAGCACTATCAAAAAAATATTTTTTAACTTAATTTGAAATTATTATTTATATTTAATTGTGTTTGGTACATTGAGTTTGAATTCTATAAAACTAGAATAGAAACACAATAGTAAAAATAAGGATGAATTTCAATTTGTTCCCCTCAACCATATCTTTAACATTTCTCTACCCTGCAAACTATTAAAACGTATGATTTACTCTCTTTAATTAAGAAATTGCCTTTTATTTTTTAATTTAATTCCTCTTCCATTTGGATAGCGTAAAAATCCTCCTCTATTTTGAATGGTAATTGCTTCTATTTGTAGCGTGAGTTCCCAAAACCAAAAGAATAGTCAATTTTTCATTTTTCCAAACAAAAAAGCCATCTTATTTTGTATGTGCCCGTCGGATCATATCCTTCAATTGTGCCTAATGTTATCATAACATCTGCAGCTCCGACAGTTGTTTCCGATCCTCTTGTATTCGAGTTTGGGATCAGAATTGCGCCATAGCGTTAACAAATCAGTCATACTTTCAATATATATTGAGAAAACATTCAAGTTAAAATATGGAAATTTTAAATTTTATTCTCGTTTAATATTATAAAATAATTAAATTGAATTATAACGACTACAAAATATGCATAATTAAATTTTTTACTTCATAAATTATTTATAATAAAAGTTTAATTTAGACATTAAATATCATAAATAGTTGTGGTAGCATTAATAGGATTATTCCTTTTAATTATGGATGGCAATGAGCCTGAGTCAATCAGATCCAAAATCGGATATCGAACTATTTGGATGAGTTTGAGGCAATTAAATGGGTCTGGAGCTATTACACAACTTAAATTCTCTATTGTATTTTCTATTCTATCTTTTATTTCATTTTATGGATATATGATATGTGTATTGAATATTATCTTATAAAAATACTTGATTAAGAATCAAATATATTTAACATAAATAAAATAAGTTGAAATAGAAAATAAAATAAAAAATAAAATAAATGATCGAACGTAGGTGTTACGGGTCATCAAGTAAATATTATACATTAAATTGTGTTAATTTCGATTGAAACTAAATTTTTTAAAGTCTTCACGCATCCCGGGTAAAGTACTGCACCTCTAATCCTTACAAGTCTGTATGTGATGCAGACAACACATCATAGAATTGCCTGAACATGAGAATGAAATGGAGAGAGGGACACAACACTTATAGTGCATCAACTATGTCCAACACATTGCAGAGAATAAAAGAATAAAAGGACAGCTTTTCTTCTCAGTCATTCTACAGCCAAAGGCTTCATTCTCTGTAAAAGAAACTGGACCACAAACATCCTTTTTTGGGGGGGAGAATAAAGAAGACTGCAATATTATTACAATCACAAACAGACATTTATCATGCTGTGGTCACACATCTGCAAATTGGAGGTGCGAAAAGGTTGAGTGATCTAATGGGAATTCATCTTCCAAAACAATTACAACTCTCATATAGTATATGAGAGGTGTAAAAACTACCAACCTAGAGTATGATACAGGCAAATAAAATTTTCGACTGAATGGTGAAATTAATGCTTATCAGAATTGATTTAAAAAAAAAGCTATCTTTTAGTAAAGAAAACCGACATAAAGCCTATTTATATTTAAGTCTCTAGTGTAATAAATGGTTCCTCGACTATCCCATGATACACCCGATTCTTGTCAGTATCCCTATACTTTGATGGAATGTCCTAAGAATTACACTCGAGGTAACCTTAGTGCATCAATCATACAGAGTAAACTATTTATGCAGAAGCAAGACTGTAATCTTACACATCCTTAGGGGGAAATAAAGACAGTAACATTACTACAATCACGAGAAGGCATTTCTCCTGCTATATACACACACATATGTGAACTTTGGAGGCTCAAAATACCAAATAAAAAAAACATTCTATTATTATGAACAAAGCTTGGGTACAGATCTAGCAGTACTCTGGCTTGACAATCTTGATTTCATCATCTTCACCATCTGAATTTGCATTTTCTGACAAACCTTTTCTAGTTCCAACACTCGCCATTGCATCCCCTGCAAATGTGCTTTGATCTTCTCACTCTCATCTGAAAGATTGAGTTTCTTGGCATAAAGCACAATTTGCTGCTGAGATCCTTCAGCTTTCCTTCCGTCATATGTTGTCTGAAAAGAACTATAAGAATCGTCAATGATGTCTGCTTGGTCCGTGTCTTGAAGCAAGCTTTTCAGCTTGCGTTGCTGGGAGATGAGAGCTTGGGCCACAGATTTTGGTGGGAAATTAGCGTTTTGAGTGAGGTCGTTAATTGCCTCAGACGAGAGCTTCTCATAGTTTAGCCCCTCACAGACTCTCATCTTTTTTTCTTCAGACAAGCCCGAGTGAACCTGCATTAGCGATCAACATAAAGATAAAACCAGAAATGGAGTATCATTATCTACTGCAAATAATAGTTCATTTTGTCCTATCTCTGAGTATAAAAATTTGTATACCTCTAGATACAAGTTCAGGGCATGGTAAACTCCATCAAAAGAGTCTCTAGCAGAGTCTGGTAGAGCCCGGATTATAGCCAAGAACTTGGATGGCTTCAAGTCAGGATCTGGGGCGATTTCAGCTAGATATAAATCCATCAAGCTTCCAACTTTCTTCAGTCGGCTCAATGGAATGCAACAAATCCCTTTTCCCAGAAACGATTTCAAGAACCTAAGAACGAGATTCGTGTCATAGAGATAACTCTTCCGGGCTGGAGATGGGACGAGCAAATTATCTAAAGTCGCTTGATCTAATAACGAGCCAATCATGCTCTCTAACTTGTCCCTGTATCGCTGGCTTAATTTCATATTCAAACCGACTCTCAACATCTCAAACAAACTCTTGTAAGAAACACACATTATGTCCAAAGAATAAAGCATCTCAACAACAGCTTCAATGATTTTTTGTTTCCCATCCATGGTGGCTGATGCAAATCTTGATTTTTGATAGTAAAAGAGAAACTTACCAATAATTCCATTGTCGAAGTTTTTAGATACCATCAGCCTTACCAGCATTTCTACCACATGGAAGTCTAATGTTGCAAGATCTCCAAACCACCATGTTGTCCGAAAGAAACTGTTCTTCATGCTCTCGGAGCTTTTCGTCTCAGATGATAACCTAAATCCAGAGCTGTCTGGTGAAGAAGTTGAAGGACACGGGCTTGTTTCACAAGACAGTGCAACTCTTCCAATGAGAGAATCCAAGAACTTATCAACTATGCCAATAGAAATAGCTTCTGGGAGTAGATTTTGGCATTGTTTCAAAGCCGCCAGAAGCTCAGCCCATGTCCAATACCTAATCCCTTCCAGTGATTTCTCTGTTTTCTCACACAGATTTTCTGCTCCAGCGACAAACTTGTTCATTTCCATAAAATACGCAGCACAAATGTGGTTAGAAATATTATAAGGATTTATGTTGGCTTTCCCTTTATTGTAGCAGAACCTTGTGATGAGCTCAAAATTTGCTGCTCCTCCAGGAAAGTCATGGAATATCACCTTCAAATGACGATGGCCAGTTGCATTTTTCAACTTGCTGAACAACTTATCTATTTTCCCCGAATAAGATGATATAATGCCCTACAAAATGTAAGCAAAAGGAGTAATTAGTACAGGAAGAAGCAAATGAAAATCCCAATATGATAACCATGAAACTACAATAAAGTAGAAACCAACCAAGAACACATAGTAGCTAACCAACATCAGACAGAAACCGTGCAAAAGAAAGTAGTTTGGGGCCAACCAGCAAGTTGAAGTGGTCACCAAGAGGAACACTTTATTCTACAAACAAAAGAAACTATCAATGCCAGCTCAGCCGTTAGATCAAACATGACCGTCAGCATTTTATTCTATAATATCGTTATATTATTATCCAATGATTCTCAATTCAATTGGGTACATAGAAAATTAGTCGAATGGATTTTGTAAAACCGAACGAAAAGGGAATAGGCACAGCTTGCTGACAAAGAAAGATTAGAGGTCGTTATGCAGCAATAAATTCTCAAGAGAAAACCCCTGCAAAGAAGGGAAAGAAACAGTACCAATTAAACACTATACTCTTGAAAGATGTGAAAGAACCTTAAGTAAAGGCATGAACATTAAATAGCCATCCCAGCGATAACAATAAATGAGACTAGGAACAAAAGAAAACATAATAGTTGAACTATTTTGTCCAAAATGACGACAATAAGTTGGCTCAGACAATGAAAGAAGAAACCAGCGATGATAATGCAGATTGCAGATGTTAATAATGAACTTATCAAAGAAAACAAAAAGAACACAATTTGGACAGGGGAATGAATATATGAGAGAAGATAACCAAGAAGAAACAGAGGAATCTTTATACCTTATCAACCATGAAAACCTCTTCTCCATTGACATCAACTTCAAGAATACAAGAATATGCATCCATGGCCCAAATGAACGAAAGAAACAGCAAAAAAGAGGGCAGCCCACCTCAAATCAAGAGACCTTTTTGGAGATTATTCTGAGGAGACCAAATGGATGAATACGGAAAAGGGAAAAGGACCATATTCTGAGATGGTGAAAAGGGACAAGCAGATAAAGGTCAGTTCTTGGTTTTGCAAAAGAATGGTTAGTCAATTCTTTGAAGAGAAAATATGGTTTATCAAACTGGGGTATGTGGAGAGACAAGAGTGTGGGTGAAGCAACAACTTGACACAGAAATTGGCATTAAAATGTGCATATTATATGAGCTAAAAAACAAAAAGTGAGATCAGAGGTAGAAGTAGGACATGTAGAGGCAAAGACTTGACAGAAAACAGAGTTGTTGATGAGTGCCCACTACTCTCTTGGGGATGCAAAAGAGTTTTTCGCTGCTATTTTTGCAGTCACTTTTCTTGTAAAGCCATATTCATATCAGCAAACAAGTTTCTCTAAGTTGCATCAGTAGTTTTTCTTTGGCATTGTCTCGCACACGCTATCTAGTTATGGACTATGCCTAATAGAGCATTTGAATGTTTGTTTTTATTTCGGTTAAGGGGGTAAAAATCCCACTTTTATTTTTATTTTTATTTTTTTAATTTATACACACGCTAACACATCAAGAATTTGCTCGAACTCAAACTTATAATTTCCCACAATATGTGGGAGACTTGTGTGTGCCATTAGTCATAGACCACAAGCAAAATAGTTGGAGGAGTAATAATCTTTTAAAAGTTCATGGTTTAAATTTCTATTAGATTTCAGATGAGAATTTTAAAAAAAATTAAAATTGAGAAAATTACTAAAGTCTCCACATAATTATTTTATAATGGTTAGAAAATCGATTCAGTCAACTTTTCTTTCTAAACGAACTAATAGTTAATTTTTTACCAGATTACCCTAATTTCTTGGATTTAAATTTTTAATCAATTGATTTTTTATATAGAATTTTATTTTTTAGATTATTAGATTTGGTTTGTAGAGATTTTAGATTATTCGATTTGGTTTGCAACGATGATGATTTTTAATTTTAATAAATTAATTTTTTAGAGAAAAATATTTTCTTTAATTTTTTGACATATAGATTATAGTGGGGTAACTCTAAAATTGAATGAATTAGACAAAAAGTAAAATTTTTGAAAGTCATGAATTAAGTTTCGTAAAACATTATTCTACGAGTTAAAATTTAATATCAATATGTAAAAATGTTAATGTAAAAAGTTTAAAGATAATTTTGAAAAATATGGTAAAGTTAATGATTTGATCTTTTTGGAACAAAAATTGGTGGAGTAAATATTTTGAGCTGAAAAATAATTCGATGTGTTTCTCTAATATTTCATTTAAAAAAAATTAGGGAATAGGGGAGGCTTCTAGGATTAAGACAAAGTTTTCACAAAAATATATTTCTTATACTTTTATTGTTACTTTTTCTTTAAATGATTATTTCTATATAATTTTATTCGTATTATTTGTTGTAATCTCATTTTATGCTCTATATCTTTTGATAATTGTCGTGTCCATGTACTTATAATATATCATATATAGAGAAGTTAACTGATTGAATTGTATTATCCTCACACTTATATGTACGTAAAATTTGAAATTTAAATTCTAACAAACTTTTAATATGTATATATATAATAATATATGATATTTTTATCTCCATGTTCATACATGTATGATGAAGTCTGAGTAAGTGTGTCAAAAAAAAAAGTTTTAAGTAAGTCCACCTCAATTCTTGAATATGTCACTTTCTGGCCCATTTTTTTTTAAGAAATAGTATTTTAAACCCTTCAATTATATCAATTATTTATGTACTGAAATATGTATTTATATATATAGATCACAATAGATATGGAATAAGATAGAAAAATGATTGGAATGTTGATAATTGGAAATAATCCAAAAAACAAGAAGCCAATTGTGTGCCCCAGAACTTGCGACGACATATGCTAACTATTAATTCAATATCTCAATAATTTCAAATGGTATTTAACTAAATTTATTTAAAAGTTTTATAATTTCTTAAATTTTTAGATGATAACTTTGAAACTTATAAGATGTAAATTTTTATTTTAAAAAAAATAAACTCCTTAATATTTGAATAAAATAAAACCACATAACTTATAAAATATTAGTAATGAAAATTTGTAATGAATAAAATCAGAATTAAAGGATTTTTTTTATTTATATGTGCACACACTAAAAATTCGTTAGGATTCAAACTAATTTCAAACATAAAAGTATGAGAGTGATGTTATTAGAACAATTGATCACTCTATAATTAACTAAAAGAGTATATCAAGACTTCAAAAATAAATTGAAAACCCCTCATTTTTTTTTAAAAAGATTTTTAAAATTATAACAACTTATTTTAAAATATTATAAACTCATCTCCTAAAATTAAAATACTAAAATTTTAGAACATTTTATAAAGGAACCACAAACATATGATAATATATTGTTAAAAAATTTATAAATTCGCTAATACTATTATAATTTATTTGATCAAGAATTATTGTCACAAAAATGAACAAAATTTTCCCTCCAAATCATATTGCCTATTGGGGTCATATCAAGATACATACTTTAAATTGAATTTTAGAGTATAACAATCAAAAGGGGTCATTTCTTGATACATAAATTCTAATGTATATATGCTAAAGGTTTGTTTGGTGGGATCGCAATGCTGTTTTTTGCCAAGACGATATGTATAAACTGACAAATTAGTCAGACAAAAGGTGCTTGTAAGATGGCTCCTTAATTGTTTGTATATGCATAAAATGAGACAAATAAAGGTGTAGTATATAAAAAGGACAAAAGGGTGTAAAAAGAAAAGGTCTTTTGTTTATTTTAGAAAAAGGGGAAATTAAATATTTGAAAGGATTTTTAATCAATCATTTTAAGCATTTGCTTGTTGATTTTATCAATATTTTACTCATTTAAATTTTTAAAAAAGTTGATTTGAAAAATATGCGCGACTTAAATAGGGACATTTTGGACAAAAATAATTAATTATGTATTCGGAACTTTTCAATGCATGCAAATTGCAATTCTAGAAACTTAAATCCTAAGCCCAATTCCAAGTTGATAAACAGATTGCCATGTAGTGTTGGCCCAAATAAAGGAGAGCCTATTTCAGCCCGTGGGCCCCCACCACCACCACCTACAACAACAACAATAATAATAATAATAATTGTTATTATTATTATGTATCTATGTCTAGAGCTCTTACAATGGACGCAAATAAATCAAACCGATTTGTGATTCCAATTTTAGAAGTTGACCTTGAGCCAATCTGACTCAAATTCAAATTATTTCAAAATCAAGTTTAACCGAATTCAATTTTTATCTCAAAATAATTCTAAATTGTTTATATCTAGATTCAAGGTTAGTGAGTTAATATATAATTGATAAGTCAATCGGATTTGTGAATTTTTGAAGTTGAACTTGATTGGTCTGATTCAAGCTTGAATTATTTCAAACTAAAGTTTAATTAAGTTTAATCATTATCTCACATTAATTTTAAGACGCCTATATCTACATTCATGGCTAGTGGTTGATATATAATTTATTTTTATTTTATTAATAAGTATTGCTAATGTTATTAGTATACATGCGTTGATTTTGCCTTAAAATTTGAGCCAAATTAATGAGAACCAGAAGAAAAATGGGGTGAAATGGAGCAATGGGGCGAAACGGGCTCAAGGAGAACACCTTGGCGCTCACTGGCAAGATGTCGCACGCTGGGCTGCAAGACAAGCACGCTTGGGATGCTCGAAAATAAGGGAATCGTGCGTCCCGGCGCAAGGTTGTGCACACTTGACTGCACATGGCACTGGAATAGCAAGACAACAATAGCACGGGTTGCACCCAGGCGCGAGCTATTTCTGGAATCGTGTGCTTGGGCACAAGCTGTATGCACCCAAGTGCACGACACAAAAACTTGCCACGATAGGGTGCAAGTTGTGCATGCTTTGGCATGGCACCTTCTGGAAAAACATGGCGTTTCTCGGCACAATGCAGAACTGTGCGCACCAGGGGGCAAATCTTGCATGCCTCGGCTTGCGGCGCAAATTAACTTCAACCAGGACTCTACTTTGTGAGTATAAATACTTGGTTTTCTTTCAGGACAACATAGACTAGATATACACACAAGGGTTTTAGGCTACTTTTGAGATATTTTCTCAAAATGATGTCTAGAACAAGGGTGTTATGTGTTCATATGAGATTTGTGGGATTTAAATTTGTACTTGCACTTTGATTTGAGATCAATAAAATTCTTTTCTTTGTTAAGTGGATTAGGTACATCGGCGAATCATGTTAAATCGTTTTGTTAATTGCATTAAATTTTATTTACTATTATTTCATAGTTAGGATTTGATCATTTCAAGTTACAACAAATTGGTATCGAGAGCCAGGATTGATCAGATGGCAGCCATGATATAAGAGGTAGAGAAATTCAATGTGAAGAATAATTTTGAGCTATGGAAGATGAAAGTCTACGCCCTACTGTGTTAACAAAGTTTACAGGGAGCGTTAAAAGGCAAAGATTTCTTGTCAAAAATGCTAACAAACGAGGAGAAGAAAGAGTTTATGATCAAGGCTTACGATACTTTGGTGTTATCATTGGCAAATAATGTACCGAGAGAGTTCGCCACAAAAAGTACGCCAGCAAGACTATAGTCAAAGCTGAAGAGTCTATATATGATGAAGTCTCTGACAAATCGGTTATATCTGAAACAACGATTATACATGTTGAGAATGAAGGAAGGTACACCTATTTCTCAGCATATTGATTATTTTAATAAAGTAATTCTAAATCTCGCTAGTATAGATGTTAAAATTGAAGATGAAGATCAAGCGTTGATTCTCTTGTGTTCTCTACCTAAATCTTTTGAGCACTTGGTCACTACTTTGCTATATGGATGAGATACAATTTCAATAGAAGATGTAAAGGCTTCATTGAATTCCAATGAATTGAGAAAACATGTCCTAGGCAGTAACAATAGTGAAAGTGGGGAAGAATTGGTGGCGAAGGGGATATCAAGAGAAAGAGGAAAGAGTATAAACCGATCAAAGTCCCAAACCAAGCCTAGAAATGGCAACAAGTGTTTTAGGTATCATGGAAATGTGCATTGGAAAGGGAATTTTCCAGAACGAGGAAAGGTAACGGATACAGGTGAAACTTTTGATAAGAATCGGGATAATGTTGTAAGATTTGTTGAGGATAAGTTTGATGATGGACTTGTTCTCAACATTACAAAAAGCTTACTAGGCTTTAAATGGATTTTGGATAGTAGCTACTCCTACCACATATGCCCACGCAAAAATTAGTTTACCACTTATCAAAAATACAATGGTGGTAAAGTGCTTATAGAAAATGATGCTTCATGTAGGGTTATAGGAATAGACTCGGTGAGTATCAGAATGCATGATGGCATAGTAAGGACTCTAACAGATGTGTGTCATGTTCTAGATCTAAAGAAAAATTTGATTTCACTAGGTACTTTGGACAAGAATGATTGTGAGTATAGAGCTCGAGATAGAGTTCTATAGATTTTCAAAGGTGTACTGCTTATCATGAAGGGAGAAAAAAGAAATGGCCTTTACATCTTACAAAGCAACATAATTTTTGGTAATGCAGTGATTTCTTCATCAGCCAATGATACTATGAGATTATGGCATCTGCGGCTTAGGCATATGAGTGAAAGGAGGATATCATAATTGAGCACTGTGTGCTTGGCAAGCAACACAAGGTAAAATTCGGCATTGCAATTCGTAGGACCAAGGGCACTTTGGATTCCATTCTCTTAGATCTTTGAGGGCCTTCTCAAGTTCCTTCAAAGGGAGGTGCCAGGTATATGATGACATTCATTGATGATTTGTCATGAAGAGTATAGGTGTACATGCTAAACTATAAGGATAATGTGTTTGTCAACATCAAGCAATTGAAATTTGTAATTAAGAAGCAAATAGGAAAGAAAATCAAACGCTTGAGGATTGACAACAAATTGGAGTTCTGCAACAATGAATTTTAAGAATTCCGTGATAAGGAAGAAATTATTAGGTATCGTACAGTTGTACACACACCACAACAGAATAGAGTTGCAAAATGGATGAACATAACTATCTTGAAAAGACCTAAATGCATACTCATTAACGCCGAATTGTCTAAGAATTTTTAGGCAGAAGTGATCAACATTGCTTGTTACTTGGTGAATAGGTCACCATCAACTACTTTGGATTGCAAGACATTGATGGAAGTTTAGTTCGGGTATCCTTCTGATTACTCAAATCTGAGAGTGTTTAGGTGCCTAACGTATGCTCATGTTTGTGATGGAAAGCTTAAACCAAGGGCTAGGAAGTGCATATTCCTAGGCTATACAAATGGAGTAAAGAGTTATCATTTGTGGTGTAATTATGGCAAAGGCTCCACAATGATTATCAGTAGAGACGTGACTTGTGATGAGTTTGCGATGATGAAAAAGGTAGAGCAGCCCAAAAGTAGCAATAAGACGTTAAGGAGAATGTAGAGTTTGAACTTGACACTCCACAAGTTTCAAAGGGGGAGCAGAAGGTGGTAGATAAAGTTGGTGAGAACGCATTATCACCTAATCAATAGCAGAAAAATAATTCACTATAGAACTATCTTTTAGCTCACGATAAGGAGAGGAGGCAAATTAAACCACCACAGCAGTTTGCATTTTTAGATCTGATAGCTTATGCATTGAGTTCAGTCTAGGAGTTTGTAGGAGATGATCCATTCTCATACAAAAAGGCAATTTTCAAGCCAGATTTTGATAAATGGGTTGAGTCTATGAGTGAAGAGATAGAGTCTTTACATGAAAATAGCATATGGGAGCTGGTTGATGGACCTAAAGGATAGAATATTGTAGGTTGCAAATGAATCTACAAGAAGAAAGAAGGGATTTTCATGGTTGAGGATGCTAGATACAAGGCACGTTTGGTTGCTAAGGGTTTTACTTGGAGAGAAAGAGTTGACTTCCATGAGGTGTTCTCCCCAGTTGTAAAACACACTTTCGTTCATATTTTACTTGCCATAGTTTTTCTATTTGACATGGAGCTTGAGCAGATAGATGTGAAAACAACATTTCTGCACGATGAATTGGAAGAATAAATCTACATAAGCCAACCAAAGGGATTTGTTGTTTTCAAAAAATAAAATCAAGTATGTCTTTTGAAGAAATCTTTATATGGCTTGAAGCAATCTCCCAGATAGTAGTAGAAAAGGTTTGATGCATTTATTATCAAAATAGGATACACTAGAAGTAATTTTGATTGTTGTGTATATTATAAAGGATGTAGTGATATCCTTCTAGTATATTTGTTGTTGTATGTTGATGATATGTTAATAGCCTCTAGAATTATATATGAGATCAACATTTTGAAAGCTTAGTTAAGTGAAGAATTTGATATGAAAGATTTGAGTACTGTAAAGAAGATATTGGGTATGGAGATCATCTGGGACAGATACGCAGGATTATTGTACTTGTCTTAACAGCATTACATTGTAAAAGTATTTAAACATTTTAGGATGGATAAGTCCAAGCTAATAAGTACGCAGCTCGCAGCTTATTTCAGGCTCTCATCAAATGATTCACTTAATACTAAGGTGGAGATGGAACACATGTCTAATGTGTCATATGCTAGTGCAATAGATAGCTTGATGTACGCTGTGGTGTGCACTAAGTCAGATATTTTACATGTAGCCAATGTTGTAAGTAGGTATATGCACAAACTAAGAAAGACTCATTGACAAGCTATGAAATGGATCATGAGGGATCTGAGAGATACTGCAGACAGATGTCTAATGTATAGTCAATTGAATTCTACTACTAGGATTATTGGCCATGTGGATGCGAATTACGCATGAGATTTGGACAGTAGAAGGTCCATGATGGGGCATGTGTTTTGTGTTTTGAGTTATACGGTCAGCTGAAAGGCGACTTTGCAATCATTAGTTACATTGTCTACAATAGAAGGTGAGTACATGGCTTCGGCTAAAGGCGTGAAAGAAGGCATTTGTCTAAAGAGGTTGATTGAGGACATGGATATAGATTTTGAGGCTACTTCAATATTTCATGACAATTAGAGTGCTATATACTTGTCAAAGAATCAAGCCTTTCATAAGAGAACAAAGCACATTGACGTGAGGTGTCACTTTGTCCGGAATAAGGTGTCTCAAGGTGTTACTTTGGTCGACAAGGTTGGGACTGAGGATAATTCGGCAGACATGTTGACTAAGATTGTTCTAGGAATCAAATTCGAGCATTGCTTGGATTTAATTAATGTTTGCAAACTCAGATAACAGGTCTTTTAGGGGGCAAGAGCAAAAGAGAAAGATGGTGAATTTCAAGTCAAAGTGGAGAATTATTGATTTTGCCTTAAAATTTAGGCCAAATTAACGAGTACCGAAAGAAAAATGGACCGAAACAGAGCAACAGGGAGAAATGGGCTCAAGGAGAATGCTGGGGCGCAGGACAAGCGCTAGCACAAGTTGCGCTTGACGCACAACACAGAAACTTGCCATGCCAGGGCACAAGTTGTGCACTGCCTAGCATGGCACCTATTAGTTTATTAAATTAAACCTCGAATCTAAACTTGTGGGGACTCAAAACTCATTGCAAAGTTTGAATTTAATTGATTAGAGTGAAATGAAGTTCCAATTTTCTTTGAGCCCCAACTACCAAATTTGAAATTTGTTCCCAAATTCAAATGATGTGCATTCCTGTTCTTAATATATTTGTATCTAAACTACAATTTTTTATCCCATAAAATATGACAATATATTTTGATCTCACAATAAATAACATGAATCTCAAGGGTTAAATAGAAAGACAAAAAAACTACATACATTTTCATCTTGATTGAAATTATAAACTCTTCCCACGTAGTTTGAGGCTTGCTTATGTCTAAATAATTCAATTATTACCTAAAAAATTGATTAAAACACTCACACACATAGTATCTTCAGAATAAAAAGCCCTCGTCTTTTGCATGATAATTATAATTTCTATGCAAGGATTCATTTCTATATTCTATTGATCATATAATATTGTAATAAAAAGAGGGAAATAATGCACTTCTTTTCAAAAGAAAAGAAATATCTTTAGTCTAGCCTAGAAGTCAATTTGTCTTTGTGAATTCAATGTCTAGACTTCTTTTATGAGATGAGTTTATTATTACTATAGTAACATAGGTGTATCTTAACCACTAGCGGTGGTGGTTGAGTGGTTCCAAACTCACTTTTATGTAGTTTGGTATATTCACGTTTTGAATTCGAATTCCCTCTATGCATTTATCACAAACATTTGTTAGTTGAGTGCTCTTCAATCTAGGTGTGGACCAATGCCAACTTCTATAGACTTTACTCGGCCCTTGGTGGTGCTACGCTAACAGAAATCGTGCTTGCACGAATTGTTAAGGTGTCTGATATATTTGCGACAGAATATGAAAACCCGAACATGATATAGCAAGGAGGAGGCAAGGTCACCACTACTGTTACCTCCTTTCTTTTTACCTATAAAAAAAACAATATATGTGTATCTTATGAGATTTGTTGAGCATTGAAATGAAACTAGAAGGTCGATGAGCCATTCTATATATATTTGCACATAGCTGCAATTTTGCCCAATATCATTTCCAAATCTAATAGCAAACTGGAAAAGTATATATAAATTCATATTGAATTGCAGATTCTTTTTTGTTTGAACTGTTTCCACGTGCATAATTTAGAAAAATCTCACTTGTTTTGATCTGAAATAAGTATATAGAGATTTTTATACGAACATATATATTCTTATTCAACGTGCATGACTCAATGATACGTAAAATCATTACTCCTGTCGATATTCTCTAAACTTTAATAGACACAAAAGATTTCTTTAGATGAAGAAATTAATAGTGAAGCAATATAAATTCATAGTGGGGCCAATGCAACAAAGTACGAAATTAACCTATCAATGTTATGTGCATTGACATTTTGAGGTGGAGATGAAGTGGTGGTTTCCCTCAGACTTTGGCACAAATTTGGAACACTTGTTTCTTTCTTGGCTGTATATGTACTTACAAATCTGGATTTTCCATGCATTCTTTGGGTGTAAATCCAAGCAGCCTGTTGCCCTAGCACTTAAGACAACTGAAAGGAAGGGGAACATTCTTAACTTCTAATGATGATTTTTTTTTTCATGGCCCCAGCATTAATGACAATAGATTTATTTTATTTCTATTTCTATTTTTTGTGGTTTGGAGGATTGTAGGACTTAGATTTTTTTAGTTTATTTATTGTGTCAAAGTTATGGTGTTAAAGCTTATAGTTACTCTAGCATTAATAAGTTTTTTTCTTTTTCTGTTTTGTATAATTTTATGACTGTAAAATATTTTTCTTTAATAATAAAAAATTAAGACTATATTTTCATTAAAATTAAAAATTTTACCCTTTGAAAATAGTAAAGTTGCTCTTCATAAAAAATTCAATTTTACCAAAGTTTCTCATTTAAATATTCATTTCTAATTATGAAATGTTTGATTTGAATATAACTATTGTCCAAAGGATAACTAACTCAGTTTGATTGAGTTCATCTCAATTTTTATTTTAATGCATATTGGATTTGTTAGAATTTTGGCACTTAAGCATGAAGACCCACCAACTTTGGAGGGAAATAAAATGAGATTTAAGAAGAAAAAATTAATAAAACTTATATCAATTAATTTGTCTCATTTAGGAGATATTGTTAGTGTAGCTATGTGCCAAAACTAATGAGTGTTGAATAAGCAAATTGAGTTAAAAAATGAACTATGAGTTAAAGATTATCTAAGACATGGGAGTAGGAGGATCGGAAAACAATAATAATTATTATTATTTTATGTAATTATTATTATAATTATTTTTAAATTTCAATTTTTCATATCGAAATTAATTCTTCTAACAATCATATCTAATTTTCTTAAAAAGTTGCAACCCATATTTTTTAAAATTCAAAAATAAAGGTTATTATATTTATTTAGTTTGACAGAGTTATGGACATGTTTTAAAAGAATAGATACTTAAGTTATATAAATATTGATGTTGTCTAGTGTCATTTTATTTAAAAAATTCATAGAAGCATTCTAGCATACTAGGGTTCTTGGCACACATACACATTTTCATTGAGCAGAGAGGTTCAAGTCATTTTGATTTGAACGTTCAGCCAATAAGAGTGATATTTTTGGCTATTCAGAGTCGTTATATCTTAGGCAATCCTAGGCCACCAGTGGAGGAGGATAAAACTTTAAAACAGCTGCGTCCATATAGCCCTCGACTCACCGTCATTCTATTGATTGATTTTGTACTCGAATTTGCTACTAATTTGTTTTCTTCTCTATTTTTGTTCTCTTGATGTATTCTTTTAAAACATATCACATTAGAAATATTATTTATTTCTTATTTATTTGTTTCGTGTTATATTTTGTGCTACTAAATTATATGTATAGCATGTTGGTCCCCACACACACTAATTTTCATAACACGATTCATATCTATGTAACTCGTAGAATTATCTTTCTGGAAAACAATGAAATAAATAATAAAATAAGTATGAAATTGATCCAAGTAGAACCCATTTCAGGACAACTTTTCTGTTAGTATGGAGTTTTGTCTCTTAAGACATGATTGCCAGGACAACACCAACAATTTCATTTGATCAATAATTAATCAAGTTGTGTCACATCACATGCTAAAGCAAACTTATTTTAAACATGGCCACCTTAATCTCAGATTACATCTGCAGTTAACCACTAAACCTACGGCCCAGAAAAAAAAGAAAAAGAAAAAAAAATAGAAAAAAGTCAATGCTAATTGGCAGCATTATTGCATTGCACTCCTCCATAATTAGTGGGTCAACAACTTTTCCAATTTGGCATAAATAAGATGAATAAAGTTTCTTATTAGACATTGATAGATAATGAAATTTATTTGTGGTAAGTGCATTACAACAACACACTTAAAGTAGAAGTAACTTTTGCAGCTAGTGCTCCCAAAGTGACTATTATTTTTTTGTGGCATTTGAGGATCATTATTGAGTGAGTATGGGTTTCTTCATTTATATGAAGAAAATAATATGTCTTTTCATGTTTAAAGCTATTTTGTAGTCATTCGTTATGTAAAATTATCTAAGAGAACAGTTAATTTTTAAGTAAAAATTACAAGTAATCGCACTGTGTATGAGGTTTGGGGTTAATTCGAATAACCACACACGCGTGTGTAAAAAAAGAAATACATAAAATAAATAATTATTTTTTAAAACACTATGCAGAACTCGTAATCTTTGTGTTTTTAAGGAGTTTTGATACCCTGAATTTGGAAATAATTAAAAAATTTATTTCTTAACAACGAATTCATATAAGTCCTGTTGTGTGATTTGATGTTATTGGAGCAAGTTTCTTACAATAAAAGTGTTTTGCACTAAATAATGAGAATTATGTCAGCATAAATGTAGTTTACTTTAAATTGACATAATTCCTCATCATTTAACATAGGATTACTTGTATCAAGGAAGGCTTTTTGAATATATACTAATTAATCAATAAGTGCCAATCAACATGAAATATATCTTACTTTTGATACGACATAATTTCATATTATTTAACATAAAAATACTAATGTAAGTATTGTGGGATATTAGCACTGATCGAGTGCCATATCCCAAGGTACAATTTTCATATGTGATGCAAAGATAAATTTTTAATTGAATAGAACTCTTACAAATCCTTTTATTTTATTTAAACTCTGCATCAAAAAGTACATTAAGGGCCGTTGAAATTCATTTAATAAAATTTTTTTAATACATAAATTAAAATATAAAAATTTTGTTTGGAAAAGTACTAACATTGCTTCTTACCAGCTTGAATTACCCTTTATCCAAGTTTACCGGTTTAAAAAGAAAATTATAAATAAATATTACTCTTGCAATCTCTATTTTAATTGTAATTCATATTCATCAGTTTTGAGAATAGAACAATTGATTTCATATTAATTTGTTCAATAATTAATATTCGTGAGTTCATAGTAAAATTCTACAACAGAATGCATAATTCAATTTATTCGTGAGTCAATATTCTCAGGGCTCGTATGGTTTTATTTTCAGAGCCATTTTTAATTTTTATTTATTTTTAAAACTTCAAAAGTTAATTATATATTTGAAATGAAAATGAAAATGTATTTGAATAATTTGTTGGAAAGTAATGATTAAAATATATATAAAATTGAAAAGATAGTTGATTTATATTTTTTTATGTTTAGGAATATTTATTTTTAAAAATATATGTATATTTTATTGATTTTAAAATAATAATTGATATTTTATGTCAAATCAAATTTAATTTGATTGATGTGATAATAGGATGATATGGTAAATTTTGAAGGAGTTTGAAAATGAAAATATGAATAGTTTGAGTTAAAATTAAGAGAAAGTGATAATTTTTAATTTTTATTTTTGAATAAAAAAAAATGCTTGTGGAAATAAAGTCAAACAGGCCGTTTGTCTTTATTGACTGTAAACTCTTGATTTTTTTCTTCTATAAGAAGAATTTAAAGCTCAACTTTTATTTATAGTTGAGTGGGTAATTCATTGATTGATATCCAACTAATTTTTATACTTGTGATGTTGGAAATAATTATTAAAGAAAAACTTTTAGACATAAATAAATGCAAATTGCGGATAAATATATTGGCCATTGCCTTTTTTTGTTAGAACCTCCATTGTTTAGTGAAAGGAAAAACCTGGGACCAATAGAGCAGTTACACCTGTAACTGGCGGCTCTTCAAGAGTTATCAATTTCAATCCCTTATTTTATTTTATATTTTAATTTGATATATACATATTAAGTATATTTAATTTTTAATTATTTTTTTTAATTTAATGAAAATATACCAAATATATTTTATTTTAAATTAATTATTTTTATAAAAAAATATTTAATACATATTTTATATATTTATTTAAAGTAAAATATAAATTTAAATAAAAAATCTAAACAGCATAATTATAGCCCACATATAACGGCAACCACCCCTCAAAATCCACCCCCTCGCTGCCTTACCCAGCCACCCACGCCCCTTGCCTCTATATATAATCCCTGGATTAGTACTTTATCTGCACAATATACAACTGAAATTTTCTCCCCAGTCCCCACATGAAGTTTCTCCCGGAATTTGGGTCGTGTTGGGGCGGGGCAATGGTCAGTCCAGCGGCGGAGGTAGCCGATGGTGGGCGGCATGCGGAGGAGGAACGGGGAGGAAATTATCACCATATACACGGCCAGGCAAAGAGTAAAAAGGCAGCGAGAGTGAAGCCCAGCGGCAGCGCTGCAACGCATTGGAAGCCGAAGCTTATTGCAATCTCCGAGGACAGTACGATGTCGGAAGTGAACAGAGGCGGCGCGAGACGGTTGGCCGGACTTGATGACGGAAAACGGCCGTTGAAAGTCAAACCCAAATCGCCTGCGAAGGCAGCGCCACCACCAAATCATGAAGAGGAATATTGGTACATACTCATCTTCTGGCTTCCATTTTTTTTTTCGGTTTTCCATAATTTATAATACACGCTGATCAGATCCTCTACTTATTAATATCTCTGAAAGAGATTATTGAAGAATTCTTAAAATAAATTTCTGTATGCAAAATTTTTTAATCTTGAGTTCTTAGATCACGAAATTGAATAAATTATTTTTTGGTAAAGTTTTTCTTTAAGTCTTTTAAATTAATTATTACAAATGATGATTTTAATTTTAACATGTTATATTTTTTGGGGAAAAAAAAGGAATTCTTGTTTTTTAGATGTATGGGTAGAGGCAATCTTAATTTTTAAAAATTGAATGAACTAATGAAAAGATTAAATCTATTAATTGTATAAAAAGATTGTTTCAATTTTATTTTATTATTTTTTTTTCAAAAAAAATCTTGAATATTGAGATATATAAATTATAGTACAAGTTTTTAAATTTGAATGAGCTAAATAAAAAGGTTAAAATATTTTACATCTCATAAATTTAAGTTTTAAAGAAGTTTTTACTACAAATAAATGGATACAATTAAAAAAGATTATTTGTTGCCCAAAATTCAGGCAGAAATTTGACTTATTAATTTTATTGTCTGATTTCAGGAAATCTTCTTACACCATGGCCCTGCCCGCGTTCTCTCCGACGTCGTTTATCTTCTGAAGTAGATCAGCATTGGCTTTCTTCTTTTGAGATCTACTCAAAACTTGTATATCCTAAGGCAGTAAATATTCTTTGTACTTCGATCGGACTACGTTATTTGAATCCATATATCTATGTTAAGGATTTTGCGAATTCTATAAAGGTGTATTTATTCTAGTTCTTGCAATTTTGTTGAGGTTTGTCTGATCCCAGTTCACTATCTATTGTACATGGAGGAAATTCTTGAATGGACTTATCCTTCTGTGCAATATGCATCCGTGCCCCTCTTGGATTCTGTGGGGGTGTCGTGGGATTCAATTGGATCCATATATTTGAGCCATTTTTGATTTATTTATGAGGATAATTAGATTCGTTGTTTGATATATAAATTTAATTTTAACTTATTTATAATATACAGTTTGACTGTTATGTTTTATAAAAAGATACTTTGTTGTAGATATGCAAATAAACCAAGCCAAGTCGAGTTTTAATCATTTTTTTAAACTTGAGTTCGAGATCAAATTAAATGAATTGAGCTCGAGCTCAAAAAATTGAGGCTCGAGCCCATGTTCATGTTTCGGTTCGGCTCGGCTCAACTTGATTTGTTAATCTCGAGGTTGTGATAAAGTTATAGGTTTGAATTCGAGCTCGAATTATTTTATAATTATATATAAATATTTTTTTTTTAAATACAACCTTGTGAGCTAGCTTGCAAACCTACAAACAAAAATTATTTGACTCTAGCTCGACTCAAACCTTATATGAACTTGGCCCGAACTTTAACACTTTTCAAGTCAGATCATTAGGCTTACAAGTTAATTCGATTCATTTGCATCCCTATTTTGTAGGCAGAGGGAGGAGAGGTAATTATTTTTAAATCTTAACTCTTTTAGTATAAGATAAGACTAAGTACCATTTATTAGCACAATGAATTAGACTTAATAAATGATTTTGATTAGTTGAAGTAGTTGTTGTCAATTAGGTTTCAATTGAGATATACTTGATATTTTTGAGTGAGTATAATTTATTGATGAGGAAGGCTACATTTATTACATGATATCGATATATAATTATTTTGAAATATTGTTTGGTCGATGTGTAGAGTGAAGGTTATACTTATAAAAAGACTTCTCACATGGAAAGAGAAGAATAATAAATTATAAATTATTTTATAACTCTAAATTTTTTTTATATAAGTAAGGATAAGATAGTATCTATTGATACAATAAATTAAATGATGAGATAATTAAAATTTTAAAAAATAAATTTGAATATCGAACCATCATGATGTGACAAGTAAATTGTGAAACCCAAATCAAATTGCCCACTAGTGATGGTACCATGTGAACTTGTGGTGCGTTTGCCCTAAAATTCGAATCCAAACCCCACTATTCACTCACAAACACACTCGAAATTTACCGATTCAATGAATGTGGACACTTCACACTTGAAATACCTTTGACTGGGGAACCCACTCCGCCATGGCCCAATTTCTTTTCAGGCTGAACTTTCACTTCCCATTTTATTTGGCTCAAGCCCCATCTGAAGTCATGCTTTGTATCCAAGACAAATGCAAAATAATATCCACAAATGTAGACCCTGTCAATATCACTTTAACGGTGCGTTAGAATTGAGATGTAAATAGCAGTGACGATTAAAATAAAAAAAGATAAAATAATATTGAATAATATATTATTTTAGTTGATATAGAAGATTGCTTTATAATTAGGTGTAATTAGAATTTATCTTAATTTTTGATATGTGTGATACATAGAATTATGAAAATAAAAAATATGTGGGTGTGGGATTATATAATCGTATCCCCTAGCCAAAAATTATAATAGCAGCTATAAGTTGCTACAGTAGCAAGTTCGGTCCGAAAAATGGCTGGTTCGCTGCTGTAACAAATGATATTAAATGAGAGATAAGATGAGATTATTCCACCTTATAATGATTAATAGTCACTATCAAACGCATTCTAAGAGTATTAAAGTCAATATGATACAAAAACTGATGTATTTTAAGTACTCTATTTGATTATTTATTCAAAAAGGTTTTTTTAGAGGGGGAGGGGGGGTGAGGGGGGCCATGTTGGCTATTTAAAATGAAATTACTTTTAGACGTCAAATGTATTTTTTAGTCTTAAAGTAACTAACACTAAAATTACTTTTTAATTAAAATTGTATTAATCATTAATGGAACGAGAATCTAGACATGGAAAGGCAAGTGTTGATGGTGAATATATCTCGCTGATTGCCCATATTTTTCTATCCAACTCCTTTGAATATAGTGAGTCGTTCCATAATTTTGATGGAAGTCCTGTTAACATGCATCCAAGAGAAACCAAACCCCCAGATTTGCAAATTTTCAATTGGAATATTTATTTACATATAGAAAATTTAGAATATATTACGAAAAATTTGAAAATATTTTAGATTTGGTAGAGGGCATACATATGATGCTATTTATTTTATTTTTTTTTCTGTTGTGATTTCTTAAGGACGTCATCTCCCTTTGAAAAGTGTCGATTAATTTTTTTTTTTTTAAGATTTAGATTTTGACGAAGACAACCCCAACGGGTCCTCTTGGAATTTACTTCGTGAAATTGAAGTTTTACATTATTCTACAAATTTTGTAATGATTTTGTGGATTTTGCGCTAGAAGCTTTAATTCAGAGCAACAACTTTTGGAAGCATCTAATGAACTAGTTTGCATTTAGTTTATTGGCTTTGGATGGCTATCAGATCACTCAAAGAATAAGAATGTTCCTATTGCAATCCCTAGAAGTTTTGCCCCTCGATATTCTCTCCAAGCCCAACACTTAGGACCCATTTTTCACATTTTTCAGTCCTCCAAACCTAACCCATTTTGTTAAATGGACATGTTATGATCAATACATTAAATTGCCATAGTTTAATTAGCCAATGAAAGTTAGGTTAACAAAGTCAATGATGGCTACTCACATAAACCAAGCTTTCATATGTTAAATTGGAAATATCATACACGTAAAAAATTTTAACTTTTATATATTAAAAAAAAAATTAAACACATAGATAATATTGCACTTCATCAAGAGCGAATCTGTAGCCTGTAGAGTTTCAAATGAATTAACCTATTTGAAAAGATCTTATTTTTTGAAAGATCCATCTCATATTTTGACATTGCATGGTTCTACTCTAAAAAAATTCCTAGTCATTCTCTTTTCGCTCTGAGGGTTATGGTCAAGGGTTGGTCATTTTAAGATAATTTATTTTCATTCTTTCCTAATATATATACACTCACATATATATACATATTAACTAATAGATATCAAATTTTATTTCATTAAGAGTTATCAACTCAATATATTTAGAGATGTCTTTTAGTCATTTATTTCAATAATACAATAGGGTATAAATGGATCGAATTCAAAATAATCTTTTAAAAATTTTAAACTTGATCTCAAGTTTTAAAAAATTGAGTTCGAGCTTTTTGAGTTATAAATCTAAGCTTAGGTTCAAGTTCATTTAAAAAATATTAAATTCGAGTGTTTAGAAACTAATTTAAGCATTCATTTCTAGTTGCCAAGAGGAAAAAAAGCTTATCCAAACACTCCCCTTTAAGCAGAAAAACACCAACATCATTTAACTGAGAATGAGAACTTCCCCCAACTAGTAGAAATTATTCCAAAAATGGATTCTTCAACATGAAAAGATTTGATAGGGTTTGCATTTGGTTTTATTTTCAATCAAGCTTACTTGAGTTCAAGTGTAAGATGAAACTCTAGCTCATTTGTACTAAAAACATAATTTTAATTTTTGAATTAAGATAACTTATATTACACGATGATTTTTAATAATAATTACCACTATTGATTATTTTTTTTAGATAAAATATTTCAAATATAATTTAATTTAGTAATATGGCCGTTATAATAATGTTAAGACAAATAATCCCAGTCCTTCAATACTAAATTAGTAATTTTCATACTTGCATTACTATGGCTTATATTTTATTAGCATCGATGATTATCTCTAATATTTTCCTCTTTACAACATTGTTATTGAAAATTATAATATAACTTAGAATTATCAATGCAATTATTATAGTAAAAATGATTATAATATTATCAATTTATTATTATTATTATCATTGACTTTGTTATTACAAATACTCCTAATTCTAGTGCCATTATTATGGCTATTATTAATAATTAAATTATAATATAATTTAATATTTAAAAATATAAATAGTCAAAGTTTTTCTAATAAATACACTTGACTTGAATTTAATTTGCAGAAAAATTTCAAAACAACAAGCTCTATATAAATCGAGCTTGAATCAAACCTCATTCGAACCAATTTTTACTCCCCAAATTGAAAGTGAGAAATGAATATCTTGGAGGCTAAACAACAAAATCAGAGGGTCAATTCCTTGTGTTCGGATTTATGTGGCTATCATATATTTTTAAAAGCCCATTTACTTATTACATCAAATGTAGATCTATTAAATTGCAGTAGACTTAATAATTCATTGAACTTGTTACACGACATGTCACATATTTAAATACATATTTTGTTGTTATGAGAAAATTTTAATACATTAGTATTTCGTAATTTTCGTAAAATCTTCAAAAATATTATTACATGATATGTAGTACCCGAACGATAAAATAACTTCAATGTACTTTTTAACATAACAATATAAATACCATAAAAATTGTAAGAAAAATCTTCTATATAAAATATGAAATAACCTGATAAATCCACATGGATTGGTACTAGCAAAATGCTTGACCCATTGTAAATACAGAATCATTCATGTTAAGGTAAGTGATCATTTCTAGAATTTTCATTTTCTTTTCTTTCTCAAGTACCTTTTATTTTGTCCCAATCTTGGTAGATTGGTCCAATAATTGACTTGAACATATCAAGATTTTTGTATTCGCAAATTTAAAGATGGTTTGACTTAACTAGAAGAATATTTTCTCACAATCTACACCATATATTAAAAATATATTTTGATACATTACGTTTTGAGCACAAATATATTGATTTCTTCTAATTAATGTTATTTTATAATCATGAATCATTATTTAATCTCCAAGCTAGATATGTCTATATAATTGCTAATACGATAGTGCTAAATTCAATTACATAGAAAATTTTAATTTTTTAATGTAATATTATATCATACTAGTATATTATTAATTATACTCCCAATCAAGCATAGCATATATATATATATATATTAATTTTCATGATAATTTCCTCTAAATGTATAACAGTGTCATATTAAAATACTTGTAAAAGTAAAAAACATTATTTCATGATCACCATTAAACACAAACGATTTTGAGAAAGAGAACATTATATGAAATATTTTTTTCAATAAGTCAATAATTAAGTAAATCAAAATACAAATTATATAAGCAAATATAAATAACATATACAACAACATTCATTCAAGTCAAATACGAGACCTCTCATATAATAGGTACGACTAGTGCCATTGAGTTACAAATCACCAGACTAAACACTAACGATTTTGGAGACAATATTGAAGCTGCTACCATATATCTTTCGAAACCCAAAATTTTCTCAAATTTCCAGTTTCAGGACTCTATAGCCAATTTAATTCTCCATCCATAATTCTTTTCAAATCAACGCTCAAAATAGAGAAGAAAGAAAAAATAAAAATAAAAAAGTGCCAAATGCTCCCTAATTTCAAGGAAGTAGCGTGGAGGGTAGAAATGTCATTTACATAACAAAATTTAAATAGTAGAGGAGCATTATTTACCTAGAATATCATCATCATATGTTTAATGTATGCATATTTTTTACACCACATTCTTTGGTTGTGCAATTTAATTTTTCTGTTAAGTTGTGCAATTACTCATGTACTGTAATATGTTGAATTAATACAAAGGTTCAATGTTTCTCCTAATTTTGTACTTTACCTAATTTCTATTAATGATTGTGTTAAAATACTTGTGACTAATCTGTTTTTATATTTGACAAACAATTGGGGTGGGTGGTGCGTAGCGATGGCGATGGGATGGATCAAATTTTGATTTTTAATTCAGCTCATTTCATAGGATGATTTAATTAGGTATGAGGCGGGATAGGAAGCATATTTTTTATAATCTGATAGATTTGGGATGTGGTACGAGTATTATCCAATTCGTCTAAAAAACCATACCATATAAAATATATAATAATAAAATAATAAATATATCATGTATGTAGAATACTTTTTCTTTCCTCAAATTTCCAGGTTCAAGACTCCATAGCCAATTAAATTCTCCATCCATAATTCTTTTCAAATCAACACTCAAAATAGAGAAAAAAGAAAAGAAAAGAAAAGAAAAGAAAAGAAAAGGACAAATGCTCCCTAATTTCAAGGAAGTGGCGTGGTAGGGTAGAAATGTCATTTACGTAACAAAATTTAAATAGTAGAGGAGCATTATTTACTGAGAATATCATAATATGTTTAATTTATGCATATTTTTTACGCCAGATAATTTGGTTGTGCAATTTCTCATGTGCTGTAGTATGTGGAATTAATACAAAGGTTCAATGTTTCCCCTAATTTTATACTTTACCTAATTTCTGTTCATGAGTGTGTTAAAATGCTTGCAACCAACTTGTCTTTATATTTAACTCTAAAATAATTGGGGCGGGGAAGGGGTAACGATGGCAATGAGACAAATCAAAACTCGAATTTAAATTCAACTTGTTTTATATGATGATTTAATTAGCTACGGGACAAGATAGGCAGCATGTTTTTTATAACATGATAGATTTGGAGTGGGGTACAAGTATTTTCCAACCTATTCCAAAAATCGCACCATATAAAATATATAATAAAAACAATAACAAATACATCATGTATGCAGAATACTTTTTGTATTTTTAAAAATTGATAAATGAATTTATTGATATATAATTAATATTTTGACTTGAAATTTGATTAAATATATCTAATATGAGTTGTGATGTGCTTATATTAGTAAATTTAATTTAATTATTATAATAAAATAATATATCTCTAATATATTCTTTTTAAATTTTAGGGTTGGTGCAATGAGATGAGGCGAGGCTCGGGACAAAGTGAAGTATTGTGGGGCGGTTTATGACCAAATCCACTTCATTATCATCCCTAGACGTGGGGTTGGGGGGGTGAGGAATGGCGTGCTTGCTTACTAGTTTCTGGGGGAAATCAAACCGTACACTAAGTGGATATCGGACAAAAAATTTTAAGTTTTTACCTTCATGACATTTGGCCGCTAAATCGATCACAATGAAAGATAACTAATAACTAATAATTAATAATTGATATATTGAAAAGGGATAGATAACATACAATTTAAAACATGTATATAAAAGTTATATATATTTTATTAGCAATTTTCTCAAAATTTCATCTATAAAACACTTTTTAAATCATCACCAAATGCATATATTTCATTTTTATTTTTCTAAAACCACTTTATCTCATTTTTTACACATTTATTTTATATTTAAACAATATTTTTATAAAAAAAAACACGTTACATCAATTCAACTATAATTCTATAAATGATACCAATTTCTCAAATTAAAAAAAAAAGAGGCAAAAACGAGGGGAAAAAAGGAAAAATAAAAATAAAAACTTCACTAATTCAAGAGCCTCCCTGAACCGCTCTATAGTTGAAATGGCGGTCCGACCAGTCCAACTAGAATTGGCCCCCAAACAAATTGTTATATGGACTATATATATATATATATGTATATAAACTCCAGGGGGTCAATCTAATCTTTATTTACCCTTTTTCCGCTTCTCCCATAAATCAGAAAAATAAAATTCGTGAGAGGAAGAAAGAAATAAATAAAAAAGAAAAAGAAAAAGAAAATTTAGAGAGATTCGTCTTCTGCTATTCTTTCTCTCATCAATCGATCGGTTGTTTTCGCTCGCTCTCCAATTTCTTTATCTTAATTCTCTTAATTCTCGCCATTTTTTTGAGTCTACTACTGGAGCCTCGATCTACGACGACTCAGCTCCGGGAATTACAGCTCGTAAGTTCTCGTTTTTGAAAAACCCTAGCCCTCATCCCAATTTCCCATTTTAGTTCTCCATTTCAATTCTTGTTTATGTTGCCATACTTAAGTGGAAACATTTTGTTTTCTCATTAAAACCCTACATTTTCACTCCAATTTTATTGGTTTGTTTCTTTCTTAATTTGGATTTTTGTTAATTTTTTGTTGTTTGATTTGATTTCTTTTGTTTACAGGGTCCGGAGGCATTGGAGGGATTTGGTTTCTTTCGAGGGAAGTTTGTGTTGCGGTGAAACAACAGTATGAGCATAGACAGCCCGGGACAAGAAGAGAATTAGAGTTTGATTACGTGTGATTTGTTGAAGAAAGATTGTTTTGGGACATTCCATGGGCGATGGCGGCGTTGCATGTGTTCCTTCACAGCATGTTATGGACAAGTTTCCAATTTGTGGGGGGAAGAGCAATGGTAAGACCAAGCCCAATTCTTCTTCTGAGTCTGCAATCAGCTTTGCAAAAGTGAGCCAGAAAATGAAGCCGAAAAAGGATAAGGGAAGTGAGTTGGGTTCAAAGAGTATTGGCAATTCAAATAAAGAAGTTGCTGAGAAGAATTGCAACAGTGATGTTTGTAATGGGAACGATAAAGAGGAAGTGGAGGAGGGAGAATTGGGGACTTTGCCCATTGAGAATGGGGAGTTCGTTCCTGAGAAATCCGGGAGGAGGTATGAAATTAAGAGTGAGATTGAGAAAGGTGAATTTATTCCTGGGAGGTGGCAAAAGGGTGTTGGTGAATTGGGGAGGAAAGAATGGAGGTCATCCAAAGATGAATTGGAGAAAGGGGAGTTTGTTCCTGACAGGTGGAGCAGAAGTGATATTGGCAGTAGAGGTGATGAATATGGTTACTCTAAGGCAAGAAGGTACAACAGTGCTAAGGAAAAAGGATGGAAAAGCGAGAGAGAATGGGCATCAACCTCTGTGAAGGAAAGGGGATGGAAATTTGATCGTGACACTGAGTGGACTCCACCTTCTGGTAGAGAAAAAGGTTGGAAAGCTGATCGTGAGTGGTCGCCACCTTCTGGAAAAGAGAAGGGATGGAAGGGTGATCGCGATCGTGACCGTGACTGGACACCACCTTTATCAGGTAAATATTCCAGTGAGAAAGAACTAAGCAGAAGTGGCGGGAGTAGTCAGCATTTGAGGAAGTTCACTTCCAGATATGAAGCTGAGAAGACTGTGAAGATCTGTTCCAAAGTAGCAGGGGATGAAGGGTCTTTGAAGCATGATCTCAACAATGGAAAGAACCAGGCCAGAGACTATTCCTTCACTAACAGGTTAAAGAGGCATGGTAATGATCCAGATGGTAATGATAGGAAGTACCGTGCTGAATATGATGATTACTCAAGTTCAAAAAGCCGGAAGCTTTCTGAGGATGGCTCATCAGACCATTATTCTGGCAGGTCTGCAGAGAGATCATATAAAACTGCTGCTACTTCTACATCTAGGCACATTCCTTCTGAAAGGTATTCTTCTCGGAATTTGGAGTCATCTAGAACAGTTTATGACAGGGCTAATAGCAGTCCACTCCATGCTGAGCGGTCACCACGGGATCGGGCTCGCAACCGTGATTGCAGCCCAGCCCGCCGGGATAGGTCTCCATATGAACGGGGACAACTATATGATCGAAGTAGGTCCCCTTATGATCGGAGCCGTCACTATGATAACAGATATAGAAGCCCTAGTTACGCGGAGAGGTCCCCTCGCGATCAAGGCCGAAATCATGATGGTAGAGATAGGACTCCAACCTTGTTGGAGAGGTCACCACATGATCGAGGTAGGTACAGTGACCACAGGGAAACAAATCGAAAATCTGGAGATAAGCGGCCAAGTCATTATGGGAGCAAAGGGCAAGAAGCAAAGAACAATTTGAAGGAATCTGGTGGAAGGGAATCACAGACTTTGGCTAAAGAATCACAAGATAGAGGACATCTGGATAATGGAAATGGCTCCAGCGATAAGTCTGCCAGTGTTCTGTGCAAACATGAAGAGCTGTCTGGAAGTCCTACTTTTAAAAGCATAGAGTCTTCTCATGAAAATGGAGTTACTGAGGATCCAGCATCCATGGAAGAAGATATGGACATCTGCAATACTCCGCCACATGTCCCTGTGGTGGCAGATTCAGCTGCAGGGAAGTGGTACTACCTGGATCACTTTGGTGTGGAACGTGGACCTTCCAAATTGTCTGATCTAAAAACACTTCTTGAGGAAGGATATCTTGTGTCAGACCACTTGATCAAGCACTTGGAAAGTGACAGGTGGGTAACTGTTGAAAATGCAGTTTCCCCGTTGGTTTCTGTGAACTTCCCTTCAGTTGTTCCAGAGACAGTAACTCAACTTGTGTGCCCTCCTGAGGCTCCTGGTAATCTATTGGTAGATCATGGAAATGGGGCATCTGTTAATCTGACTGGTGAGGAAATGCTGACTTTTTCTTCACATCCAATATTGTGCTCTGAGGAAAATTCAGCCGCATCAGAATCTGTTGAACATTTCCATATTGATGAAAGAGTTGGAGCACTCTTAGAGGGTGTCACAGTGGTCCCTGGCAGGGAACTTGAGATGGTTACAGGTATGGAGGTATTGTTATATGGGTTGTTTCATCTTTCCTTCAGCCCCCAAATATTTTTGAAGTAAATCTAATAATATGCCAGGTGGCAATACAGGACAAATTTAAGGCCCACTTTTGACTTTTGCCTCTTGTAATTATATCCACATGGATATATATATGTATATATAATTTTTTTTTTTAAAAGTTTGAATTATATATGGTTCCTTTCCTGCCTAACTAAAAATTTTGGTTTTTGTCTGGCTTGTATTCTCTCTGTCTAATATCGTTCTTATGTCCAAATCTTATGGTGGTCTTGCAGAAGTGCTGCAAATGACTTTTGATCCTGGGGAGTGGGAGAGATGGGGAAAAGAGGAAGGTATCTTATATCAATTTCATTGTTTTATACTACTCATCTACTTTCTATTTCATGTGGCCAATCGCCTTTATCCAAAGATGTTCTTTTGCTGATTTTCCTGGAGTGGTTCTATGGTTTGGGTTATATGTGTAGCTTCAGGTCACTTAGTTGCATTTGCACTCTGGAACCATTTAACTTGGTTAAAGCATGCTTATGTATGCATACTATCTGGTGATTGTTTATCCATCCCCAACAAAATGCGGTCAAGTTATTGCTATTTTTTTCTGACATTTTGTGGAATTGCTAATTCATTTTTCTTGTCACTGGATTAAATTTTGAGAAAAGTTGTATTTTAATGCTGGTCTCATTGTTATCTGGCATTTTCTTGGACCATTTGTTTTTAATATATATATTCCGATTAGTTGGTTCTTTGGTTCTAATGAGAAGAAGATTTCATGCATGCATTTTCTTCTTTGCTGCAGCAAGAATATACTCTTTGGCTAAGCTCATTTGTTTCAATTTGGTTACATGCTCAAGTTTCTTATTCAGGGAACCTTTTTGGGGTATTTGCAGGTTGTAATTGGCACCCACTGCAGGCAAGTGAACATTGTGATAATAGTGGTGCAGAGGGTTTATCTATGGTTTCTGAATCTGCATTTAAAGACATGGAAGAGCCAAGGCCCTTGATGATTGCATCCCATGAGATGGATGATGCCATTGCTTGTAGTGACACTAGTGAATGGTTTTCAGGCCTATGGGCATGCAAGGGAGGTGATTGGAAGAGGAATGATGAAGCTGCTCAAGATAGAACTTGGAAAAGGAAGCTTGTCCTTAATGATGGCTATCCCTTGTGTCAGATGCCCAAGTCTGGCAGCTGTGAAGATCCTCGGTGGCAGCAAAAAGATGAATTATATTACCCTTCTCAGAGCAGAAGGCTTGAGCTGCCACCATGGGCTTTTACATTGCCAGATGAGTTGAATGATCCCAGCAGTATGAGCAGACCAAGCCTGAATAAACCTGCTCTTGTCAAGGGGTTGAAAGGAACAATGCTTCCTGTGATCCGGATAAATGCATGTGTCGTAAAGGACCATGGTTCGTTTGTGTCTGAGCCTCGTGTAAAGGTTAGAGGAAAAGAAAGATATTCTTCGAGGTCCTCGCGTCTGCATTCCTCAACTAGTGATACAAAGCGATCATCAGAAGACGGTCACTCAAAGACTGCTCATGAACAAGACTCATGGGAATCTAGGAAGAAAAGTGCATCCTTTAGCATACCAAAGGATCATCTTTGCAAAGTAGATGAGTTAAAATTGCATATGGGTGATTGGTACTACCTTGATGGTGCTGGCCATGAACAAGGACCTTTATCATTTTCAGAGCTGCAAGTAATGGCAGATCAAGGTGTCATTCAGAAACATAGCAGTGTGTTCAGAAAACGCGATAAACTTTGGGTCCCAGTTAATCCCCACTCTGAGCCTGCTGGAATGATTGAACAGGAGAATGATGTAACTTCTTTTGCTTCTCTTTTGGAAGCAAGGGGTGCTCTACGAAGTGGAAGCCAGAGAGTGTCTAGCTTGTTCCATGACTTGCATCCGCAGTTTATCGGATACACTCAAGGAAAACTTCATGAACTGGTAATGAAGTCATACAAGAGTAGGGAGTTTGCTGCTGCCATAAATGAAGTCCTTGATCCCTGGATCAATGCGAGACAGCCAAAGAAAGAGATGGAAAAACATATTTTCCATTCAGGTATCGATTTTCTCTTTGAATTTATATTCAATGCACTATGGTTCTCTCTTCTGACATAACTTTTGTCACCACTCAGTCCTCTGCCTTTGAGAATAAAAATTAAGAAATAAAAAATTTTCTTATTCCCTTCTGTTTAGCTTTGCCATCTATGCAGTTCTGAAACTGTGTGAGGTCTGCACCTTGTGGGGGTTTTATGGATTTTCACTTAAGCTCTGGGTTTTGGGGTGAGGAGTTTATGGTTTGCTACTCATGAATTGTCTCAAGTGTGGCCGAACCCTTAACTCTTTACGTTACCTATTATATTTATTTTTAGCTCTACTGAGATTTCTCGTAAACTGACGTTGCAGATTACTTCCACGCTAGCAAAAGAGCTAGGATTGAAGGCATTGAAGATGAATATGAAATGGAAGAGGTTGCATTGACTTTTGAGAAGGATGAGTGTGAATTTGATGATTTGTGCCATGATGTTAGTTTCAGCAAAGACAGTGAAGTAGATCCCAAATTTGAGAGGGGAAGTTGGGATCTGCTTGATGGTCATGTTCTGGCACGGGTATTACATTTTCTTAGAGCTGATTTTAAGTCGCTTGTTTATGCTTCCTCAACTTGCAAGCACTGGCGATCAGTGGTCAAGTTGTACAAAGATATCTCTAAACGGGTTAACTTTGGCGTCATTGCCCCTACTTGTTCTGACTCCATGATTTTGAAAATAATGGTAAGTCTTGCATATATGGAATAGACCTATATTTCTGTGTATATTTTGGTTTTCTATGTACTTTCTTTGTGTTTGCTTTTCTAGTTTTATTCAGTTGGAACTGAGGCGTAAGGTTACATTTTGAACTTCTTGTTTATTGATCTTCTAACTCCAATCTATCTTATAATTGCAGAATGATTACAAGAAAGAAAAGATAACTTCATTGTCATTACGTGGTTGTACTGGCATTACTTCAGGAATGCTTGAGGAACTTCTTCTGTCATTGCCCTTTTTGTCATCTATAGATATTAGAGGTTGCCCCCAGTTAGAAGATTTGGCTTGCAAGTTTCCTAATATTACTTGGGTTAAGAGTCGGGTTCCTCAATTGAAAATTCGAAGCCTAAATCTCTTAGCTGATAAAAGTTCAGCAGGCTTTAATCTGATGGATGATTCCAGTGGACTGAAAGAATACTTAGAAAGTTCAGATAAGAGGGATTCTGCAAATCAATTATTTCGTCGAAGTTTGTATAAACGATCCAAGCTCTTTGATGCTAGAAAGTCTTCATCCATCCTATCCAGGGATGCTCAATTAAGGCGTTTGGCTATGAAGAAGTCTGGAAATGGGTATAAGAGGATGGAGGCATTCATTGCTACAAGTCTACGGGATATCATGAGAGAGAATTCATTTGAGTTTTTTGAGCATAAGGTACTGTTTGTTTGGTTATGTGTCTACTTATCTAAGTTTCTTGTTAGGCACTTCCTCTTAAATACATATTTGAAGCTAACGTGATCTATTCTCTTTGTTCATTAGGTTGCCGAGATTGAGGAAAGAATGAAAAATGGGTATTATGCTTATCGCGGATTAAACTCTGTCAAGGAGGATATCAGTCGTATGTGTCGGGATGCAATTAAGTAAGTCTTGCACATTATTTTTATTTTTTCCATTCACATGGCTTTAAGACAATGGACTAAGTCAATCACCCTGTCTACGGTAACTTGCAATACTTTATTTGTAGTTCATTTTCTACTGAATGCGTATTTCCTATCAAAACCCAGCTCCTAAGGCTCCTAAGTTTTTGCATATTATGTCATTTCAGAATAAAAAATCAGGGTGACGCTAGGGACATGAATCGCATTGTCGCATTATTTATTCGGTTGGCTACGAGTTTGGAATCAGGATCAAAATTGGCCTTTGAAAGAGATGAGATGATGAAGTCTTGGAAAGATGACTCACCTCCAGGGTTTTCATTTGCTTCGTCTAAGTATAAGAAGAACCCTAGTAAACTGTCTGAAAGGAAAGACTCATATAGGAGCAATGGGACTTCATACTTCAATGGATTCTCTGATCCTGGAGATTATGCCTCTGATCGAGAAATCCGAAGGCGATTATCCAAATTAAACAGAAAAACTTTGGATTCAGGAAGTGAAACATCTGATGATTTTGACAAATCTTCTGATGGAAGTATGACAGGTAGCGAGAGTACTGCTTCAGATACAGAAAGTGACTTGGAGTTACAGTCAGAAGGTGCAATCCGGGACTCAATACGGGAGGCATACTTCACATCTGATGACGGGTTTGATTCCTTGGCTGACGAGCGTGAATGGGGTGCTCGCATGACTAAGGCGAGTCTTGTCCCTCCTGTCACGAGGAAGTATGAGGTTATTGATCATTATGTGATTGTAGCTGATGAGGAGGAAGTGAAAAGAAAGATGCAGGTTTCTTTACCTGAGGATTATGCTGAGAAGCTGAATGCACAAAGAAATGGGACTGAGGAGTCTGACATGGAAATCCCTGAAGTGAAGGATTACAAACCAAGAAAATCCCTGGGGGATGAGGTGATAGAACAAGAAGTTTATGGCATAGATCCCTATACCCACAATCTACTTCTTGATTCCATGCCAGATGAATCAGATTGCTCTCTTATTGACAAGCACTTGTTCATTGAAGACGTGCTCCTTTGCACTCTCAACAAGCAAGTCAGGAAATTTACTGGTTCTGGCAACACTCCTATGATCTATCCTTTGAAATCTGTATTTGAAGAGATATTTGAAACTGCGGAGGAGAACCATGACCGAAGAACCATGCATGTCTGCCAGTTCATCCTGAAGGCCATTGATAGTCGTCCTGAGGACAATTATGTTGCTTATAGAAAGGTCAGCCATATTATTCTATAGCTGTATTGTTCAGCATTGCCTTTCTTTGATGTTGTTGGACACCATGTGTATATAATCTTTCCATTAGCTTGTGACATTTGACGGTGTTCTTCCGATCAGGGGCTGGGAGTTGTTTGCAACAAAGAAGGTGGTTTCAGCAAAGATGATTTTGTTGTTGAATTTCTGGGAGAGGTAATGATTCAATATCTTTAATTTAAGTCTGAATTCTAAATTCCATCCAGATATTGAATGATCTTAGCCTTCTTATTTGTGTAGTTTTTCACTAATTTTAGTTAAACTGATTGGTTTCAACGTTTAGTTTTTTGTGCTTAAGTTGTCAGATCGTGACAATGAGAATAGAAATACTGGACTGAACATGTTAACTTGCAGATTGGCTTTGGCCAGTGCGCTCTTCCTTATTTGTAGCATTCTTAGTATGTTCTGTCATTTAGTTATTTGATTTCTCTCTCTGTTAATATTATATTATGTTGCCATTGTTTACTTTTTTAAATTTTGTTTGTGTTTTACAAGGAGAGTGGAGATGGGCCATAACTTTTGGGTGGGTACTAAGTTCTTGGCAATGCTAAGAGGACTAAGAGCTACTATCAGTTTAGCAATTGTTAATGCTGCACGTTATGCCCTTACTACTATAAACTTCTCCATTTTTTATGGATCCGCTGTCCATTTTCATCTGTGAAACATCATTGCTGTTTGTTCTAATTTGGTCTATGGGAATGCTTATGTTACAAATGTCATAGTTTAATATAATTAATATATTATTCTGCCAGGGTTATGTCAAAGGGGTTGGATGTTACTTCTTTCTTTTCTTCTTCTTGTCCTTCTTCATATTCTCCTTCTTCTTCTTCTTTTTTTCTTCTTTTTTCCCCCTTCTTTTTGGGGGGTTGTGTGGTGGGGGGAGGTGTTCAGACGAAGTTTCTTCAGGGCTGAGGTAGATAACACTTGGAAAGTCATCAAGTCAGCTGATATCTGAAGATGCCGCAAGTGAGATATGTAACTAACATACATTCCCACATGCGACATGATAATTCTGTCTTCTGATTCTAGTCTGGCATATTAATTTGGTCTTATGGGACAATGCCATCCTACAGCTTGATAAAATATGCAGTTCAATGCGGTAATGAAGGGTGTGACAAACAAGTGAAATGTGGACGTGGGAGGAGAGCTAGTTTCTCTGTGATCTTTGGTTGTTAACGGGAGAAGGTTTATGTGAAACAATCAGTATTGGCATGAGATCTAGTAATGTGTTGAATATTAGAAATTGTAATGTAGAACTTATCACTGGGTAATCTAAAGGGGAGAATGGAGATCTAATAGTTGTGTTCTCCCAAATCTTTGGGTCCAATTTGATGTGATGCAGAGTTTTAGATGAGAGTTGAACAGCAGGAAGTTCTTTTATACTTACACTATTGACTTTAATAGTAGTAGTTGATAGTAGCATCAGGCATTGTGTTCTATCTCTTGATTATGCACTTTCTCCCAAGATGTTGAATATGCATTTCATCTTTTGTGTGTCTAATTGGATGTAATATACTGTTAGGCCTCTGAAATGATTATTGGGTAGGTTGTCAATGATCTTATTTTGAATGTTAAGCGTTCGTTTCCTTGTTATGTTTGTGTACCACTCAGGTGATGGTGCTAGTACCTCTAAAGTTTTCTTACCCTCAATTTTTAAATTGTCATAGGTTTATCCTACTTGGAAATGGTTTGAGAAACAAGATGGCATCCGTTCTTTGCAAAAGAACAATGAAGATCCAGCACCAGAGTTTTACAATATATATCTTGAGAGGCCGAAGGTACTTACATGTGATCATACAAGTGAATTCATTATTTCTTTCAATTATATGTTTCATCGTGCTTCTGTCCTCGCTGATACGGCTCCACCACTGATTTTCTTAAAATGATAGGTGTCACAACTACATTTGTGCCTGATGTTAGAATGCTTGCTATTGATTAGTTACAATTAGGAAGGCCCCTGATAGGATGCGGTTTGAAGATCTCGAATGAATAGGCTGTCTGCTTGCAAACCTGCTACATAATCAGTAACTTAGTTATAAAATTGCGTATTTTTGTCTAACAAAGAAAGCAAGTTGAGCTATTCTATTTTATTGTTTATAGCAATAAGGGCTTAACATGGAAAGATATCGCAGAAAATTAAGGGAAAATGATTTAAGTACCAAGTATGAAATCTCAGTCTTCCTCGTACATCTTTTAGGCTACAGAGCCAAGGATGTATACATCACTTAATGTGCCGAAGTCAGCCGATCTCCATTGAAGTATATGTTAGATGCATTTTTATAGTTAGCAGAGAAAACAAGACCAATCCTACTCATTATCAACCTAGAATTCCCAACGTAAATCTAAATTTATTTAAAAAAAAGAAAAGAAAAGAAAAGAAAAAGAGGAGATAAAATAAGATTCCCCAGCTCAGTCAAGCAAGTGTTATTTTCCAAAATTCACCTGACTGCACTAAAGTACTAAATACCACATAATTTAATCTAACAATTAAATATCTTGAAAAATAACAACCAGTTGTTCAAGCTCCCAGCATTTCCCCTCCACATCGCTCCAAATATAAGCTTGAGTTTGTCTCTGCCTCAAGTTGCATAAATCTTAACTTTTTGCTGCATTTGTCTTTATCGGTCATCCCCATTTTGCATAAGATGTTAGTTTGATTTGAATCTTTGAATTCAGGGTGATGCTGATGGTTATGATTTAGTTGTTGTTGATGCAATGCACAAGGCAAACTATGCAAGTCGGATTTGTCACTCCTGCAAACCTAACTGTGAAGCAAAGTGAGTAAATGATTTATTTTTTGTGCTCCACTCAATTTTTGGGTATACTGGCCAGTGTTTACCAATTTCCTTTTGTTACTAGAGACCTGGTGATCATATTGTTATATATGCTCTTGATGCTCATGCAATGAGATCATTTCTGTTTCAGTGTTGTACCTAGTTTTGTTGTCAATTTTACAAATTTCAATGGGCTTTTGGATGTGCAGACTAGTATACTTCCAATTATCCTTTGAATCTCATTTTGAAGAGAAAAACCATCAGAATCTGTCTTCGGGTTGGAATGGGTACGAGTGCAAGAAATCAGCTAAAGATGGAACCTTACAAAATTATGCTGTTTCAGTAAAGCTGGGTGTCACTAATTTGTTTTATGTGTTAATCTTAATTATCATTAATTTGTTTGTCTTCTGAGTTTTATGCTATGATATTCTTGCTTTACCTTCAGACGTTTTTACAAAAGTGGGAAGGAAGTTTTGTCCCTGTGTTTTTCAGCCTTAGAGGATGATGATATGGTAGGAATACAGGAGTTTTGGGATTAGGGCTTAGGGCTTAGATTAGCTTGCAAATAATTTCTGACTATATCTGTAGTTTATGGGATGAACTGAAGCAACTATGATGTATCAAGATTTTCTTCATAGTAGCATTATCCATTTCTCCATTTTTGTAACAACAGGGTCACTGCTGTTGATGGTCAGTACCAGATTGGAATCTATTCTGTAAGACCAATTGCTTACGGTGAAGAGATCACCTTTGACTACAACTCTGTAACTGAGGTCTGTGGCATGGTAGCCTCTGTTAAGTTTGAGAATTTCATCATGTGGTTCGTAATGACCAATTAATGATCAATTGTCTGCAGAGTAAGGAAGAGTACGAAGCTTCTGTTTGTTTATGTGGCAACCAGGTTTGCCGTGGGAGTTATCTAAATCTGACAGGTGAAGGGGCTTTCCAAAAGGTAAGGAATTTAAACGAATCCTTTTAAGTTAGCATATATATTTAGGAGTTTGATGTTCTTTAGAAATTTCTGAAGATGGTTCTGCTGAAGGATGTCTATTTTAGAAGTTCTGGAGAAGGATGTCTCATGTCTATTTATTCTTTAATCATGGACATGTTTTGGATTTGGTTATATGAGCTGAAATCTAAATTTGTCTGGATGTCAGGTGCTAAAAGAGTACCACGGGATACTTGATAGGCACCGTTTGATGCTAGAGGCTTGTGAGATCAATTTAGTTTCTGAAGAAGATTATATTGAGCTGGGTAAAGCTGGACTTGGGAGTTGTTTGCTTGGTGGGTTGCCTGATTGGCTGATTGCCTATTCAGCTCGTTTGGTATGTTTCTTTTCTATTTAGTTTATGTTTCAAAAATAAGAGTTTTTATAATATTTTCTGATCCAAGGATCTCTCGTATTAGGTGAGATTTATTAACTTTGAGAGGACAAGACTCCCTAATGAGATTCTGAGGCATAATATAGCGGAGAAAAAGAAATACTTCGCCGAGATATGCCTGGAGGTTGAAAAGAGTGATGCCGAAATTCAGGTACATGTCGTGTGTGTCTGTAGCTTGTCTATTACAGGTATCTCAAGAGTACCAAGGTTTGTGTTGTAGGTTTTAATAATTTTCTTTAAACAGGCAGAGGGTGTGTACAATCAGAGGCTTCAAAATTTGGCTCTTACTATTGACAAGGTGGCTGATTCTCTTTTCTTAACAAATTCCCTCAATTTGTTCTCAAATTCTCAGAGAACTCATAGCTAATCTTTCTAATCTGCCAAATGGTCTCATAGGTGAAGTATGTTATGAGATGTGTGTTTGGTGACCCAAAAAGAGCTCCACCTCCACTGGAGAGGCTTAGCCCTGAGGCAGCAGTTTCATATCTCTGGAAAGGAGAAGGTTCATTTGTGGACGAACTAATCCAATCCATGGCTCCTCACATGGAAGATGTAATGTTGAGAGACCTCAAAGCCAAGATTCGTGCCCATGATCCCTCTGGTTCTGATAACATAGAGATGGAGCTTCGGAAATCTTTATTATGGTAATCAACATGAACTGAGCTCAAGCATCACAATCTAACGAGACCTCTCTTTTATACAAAATTCATTTCAAATGTTTCAGGTTGAGGGACGAGGTGCGGAACCTACCTTGTACATATAAAAGTCGGCATGATGCTGCTGCTGACTTGATCCACATCTATGCTCACACAAAATGTTTTTTCAGAATTAGAGTGAGTATTTTTTTTGTGCTGAATTAGAATTATCAAGAAGCTGATGCTTTGAGGCTTCTTTTTTCCTTCCTTTTGTTGAATTCTTGTCTTCTTGCAGGAATACAAGACAGTAACATCTCCACCTGTGTACATTACTCCACTTGACCTTGGTCCAAAGTATGCTGATAAGTTAGGTTCAGGTGTTCATGAATATCGCAAGACTTATGGTGAGACGTATTGTCTAGGACAGCTGATGTTTTGGCATCACCAAAATGCTGAACCAGATGCTTCCCTGGCCAAAGCAAGTAGGGGCTGCTTGTCTTTGCCTGATGTTGGTTCCTTCTACACAAAAGTCCAGAAGCCATCACGTCAGCTTGTGTACGGTTCAAGGACGATGAAGTTTATGCTTGCTAGAATGGTAAGCATTGCTCTATTCTTTTTTCTTTCATTGTTACTATTAGAAGATACTGTGATTAGGCTTCGTTTGGAGTTAAAAGTTTGGTGAGGAAAAATGCTAAAAAGTACCTTCATCCCCCATGAAATATTTCTGTGCCTTTTTTCCCGATAATTAAACTATGATTAAAAATATTAGAGATTTTATGGTTGTTTTATCCAAAAGGAAAATGTGATGGAATTTGGTTTTCCATTCTCTTGCTTTTCCCCAGTAAAATCCTTATTCCAAATATAGCCTTAAAGTTCCCTGGATAATCCACTCGAGGCATATACAGAACACTGATCTGAAATTGAAGATTTTACTATTCCACCTTCCTCCTCCACTCAGCAGCCTTCACTGTGCACAGGAAAAGAATAAGGGACGGAGAAGGACTGAAGGAGAAACTCCTTATTCATATGCGAGTGTGCCATTTGGTGTATTCTTCAGTATTGAGCTAAATTGTTCTTTCTTTTCTTTGGCAGGAGAAGCAGCTGCAGAGACCTTGGCCAAAAGATCGGATATGGTCATTCAAGGGCTCCCCTAAAGTCGTTGGTAGTCCTATGTTAGATGCTGTTCTACACGACTATCCAGTTGATAAAGAGATGATACACTGGTTAAAGCACAGACCTCCCATCTACCGGGCCATGTGGGACAGGTGAAGTTTTGCAGCAATACTAGGGGAAGCGGCGGCATGATTGTTAGGACAACCTAGATAGTCTCTCCCTCTTTAACTGGTCTTGGATTGTTGGTTATTTGTTACGGCTGCTGCATTAGGGATCAGCAGCATCATTGGTTTCTGCTGCTGCTGCTGCTTCTTCTACTCTTAATTCTTGTGTACAGTAATATTGTCTTTTTCATTGATTTTAGGTTTTGTAATTTGTATTCATTCTTGGTTAGTAGTTGACTCTGCACTTACCTTTTTAAATTAGTGGTAAATGGCAAAGGGAAAAGGAAAAGTTCCAGAGCATTTGAGCAGCTGTCTGAATTCTTTATTATTTTCTGCAGGATTAAAGTAGATCTAGAGTATGGAACTGGTGTGCTCTTCGTGTTTTCTTTTCAAGAGACATTCTTATTCTTGACTTTCTATTTGCAAATGGCCATAGTGTTGGAGTGAAAATTATGATTTTGTCCCTCTCTTTGATCTGGGATAGACACCAAGGATGCATATTTACATGGTTGGGTAGCAAGATGATGAAAGTGTGGGGTGCTACTAATTTGAACTTTGGATGCTGAGTGATTAGGCTCTATATGATTTTGTCATTTTTACTACGGCAATGTTTGATACGTGTTATGGGGTGGGGTAAATCCTTTAGTAATGTATACCAGCTAGTGTGATAGAGACCAAATTATAGTGGCGTGTTGGATGAAAATTAACTCTAAGCTCGATGCCTGCTGGTACTGCTGGTCGAATTAGGGTGTGATGACTGATGACGTCTCACGGTTTGAGGTGAAATTAGACCCCAAGGTCTGAGGTGAGGCGGGTAACCTCATCCCTTCTATTAGTATGTGAAATTACTTACTTGCCCTTATCCTTTAAAGATTTTTTTTACCTGACTAAGGATAATTATGAAAACAATGCAGCTTCCGTGTTGCAAAAATATGATGACAAAGTCTCGATTTTATCTTCTATGAATCATCACTGCATACAATTATTTGTCTGGATGGATCTAAGAAAATAATAATGTATCTTAATGTAATAAAGCAAAAGTGTAGTGAGAATAATCCATATATATGAAAGTAATAATCGAATTATGTTATACGAACACAATATATTTATTTATTTATTTATATGCTCCAAAAGAATAGAATACATAGAAAAAAATAAGTAACCGAATATAGTTTGGAGAAAAATCGACTTAATTTATTTTTTCTTTTGTTTCCAGAAAAGGGTCTAAGCCAACTAAAACTTGTCATTTTCGCTTTTATTTGTTCTGCTCACGGTACGCTACATGCATCCACGTGTACCTAAATCTTTCATCATTTCTCAAATTTACCCTTCCATTTCTACCCTCCACTTTCGCGCGAACGTCCACACAAAGCCATTCAGATTCCAGGATATCAAAGTAAATTGCTTCATTTCTTGTCGTATCTCATTAGTTGTATATTCCAATTATTCCCCGACAATCTCGTCAGTGCCACCCTCCCCATGCCCTACCCCACGATGAATCAGAACAATCTTCATCCGACGGCCGTAATTTCATGTATCGTCAAAGCGCTCAAAAGCTCACACGACGTCGTTTTCCCCCAGCGGCACGAAAACGGCCACAGTACAGACAGAGCCATCAGAATCTGCCACCTGTCAGCCCTCGGTACCGTCCTTGTGCCTCTCCTCTTGCGCCACGTGTCCCGCAATTCCACACACACTATATATATATGGGAAAATTCATTCTATTTTCAATCAGGGAGCTATGGAAGAAGATTTCCATTTTAATACACAGCAGCCGCTGCTCGGCGGCGGCGAAGCATCCTCAGCCGTCGACGAAGCCTACATCAACGGCGTCTGTGCCGGCCTCAGCTTCCGCTCTTTGCTTACGTGCGGTTCACTCCATCCGGCCACAGAAACTCGGAATACCCTCAAGATGCCGAAAACCGAATCACTCTTCATCATCAACGACAGCGTTCCCGCCGAGGCTACTCCTTATAACTTCTTCTCCGAAGCGACGTCGTCTTCTCTCCACCAACATCTACCAAATCTCCTCTCTCTCGAGCTGCCTCAGAACACCATCGGCGTCGGCGTCGAGTCTCCATTGCTGAGCCCTAGAGTGGAGCCGGTTTCTTACGGGAAGCAGCGGAGGAGGCGGAAGCCGCAGAAGTTGAGCGACAAGACGCGGTGTTTACAGAAACTGCTGCCGTGGGATGAAAAGATGGACATGGCGACAGTACTGGAGGAGGCGTATAAGTACATCAGGTTTCTTCAGGCGCAGGTCAGCGTACTCCAGTCCATGCCTCGCGAGAGCGGCATCGCTGCCTCCGCCGCCGGCTACGGTGCAACAACAAATATTGGCGGCGGAGATTTGGGGAGGCTGAATAGGCAGCAGCTGCTGCAGGTGGTTGTTAACTCTCCGGTGGCTCAGACACAGCTTTACTCCAAAGGTTGCTGCCTTTACTCAGTGGAACAGTTGGTTTTGCTGAGGAAGAATACAGAGAGGAAGGCTCTGTACCATGAAATGATGTTAAATTCTTCTAACCCTAATTCCTTTCTTCCTTGAAAATGGAGGTTGCAAATTTTTCATATTTCTCTTCTAGATCTTGTAGTACTTTTCAGATAATTTTGCATCTTGGGGGTAATCTTTTCAGGGTTTTGAATGTTGGCTAGTTTGATATAAGAGTTTTAGAATCAGTTGTTAGTTCATGCATGCAACAGCAACTTTTCTAGTCGTATTTGTTATGTGCTTATGGTGTTTCCATTTGTCTTATGTAAATAGATTGTTTTGGAATCAACTTGCAAGTTTTTAAAAATCTATATTTAAATTTGAGCTTAATTTTAGTAATTTAATTTGTTGCAATTTTTTTTAATAAGTTGATGTAATGAGTGACAAGGTAACGGCTCCCATTAAGTGGAACAGAACTGAAGCGTTCACTATTTAAAAAAAAAATTATATTGAAAGTAAAAAAGAGTAATTAAAAATAACAGCAAAAAATGGAAAATAATAAAAGTAATTGAAAAAAAAAAAACCGAGTACATGAGGAATTCACTATTTTAAAAAATAGCTAATATACCTACTAAATGCTAAAAAACACGTGGAAAAAAAACCTTATAAATCTAATTTCGAGTATGAGGGTATTTTGGAATTATGAAATACTTTTGGAGGATAAAAATATCAAAAATAACTTTCAAACTATTTACAAAATATAAGAAGCTGCAGAAATTGTCTCAAAGTTGCTTTTGATCTTTTAACTTAATTTCTTAAAAAATTAAAAACAAATTACACCACCTTCAAACACTCTAAAATAGTTAAAATAGCTAATGATCAATCAAAAACTGAAAAGCGTTTGGCAAAAGCTCTTGCAGACCTGCAAACATATATAATGCAGAAAGATATTAGTCCTTTGTTGCGAGGAAACTTGAGTTTAATCACTGTATGCCAATAAAAAGTTAGCCAGCAAATCTGGCAAACTATGGAATCAACTTCAGGCTTGATAATGCCTCCAAACTAAAATTTGATTCTGGACCCCATCTGCCTTTGTAGAATGCCAATACCAATGGCAAACGTTTCTTATAGAGGTAAACCATGCATGAGAATCAAGTTATAACTTGAGCTGCAGCAGTGCCTAAAAGGGAGGTGCATGCACCAGCTAAATTCACTTATTTCACACAATTCGTGCATCATACAACGGAAGCTTGAAATTCTATTTCGTCTAGCAATAGAACTTCTAAGGCTGGTAAGAACGTCACTTGGTAAATGTTTGAGGATTTTTCAGACATAAACTTCAAAGTGTTTAGCATTAAGAAACATTGTAAGCTATATACCAATAGAGGAAAGAATACGAGAAAACATGCAAGAAACTAAGAGAAGTAAGTTGTATATTATCTGATCATTAAGGACACTCAATTCAGATAAAGAGCATTGTTGCTCTCAGCAATTCTTTCCACTACCTTCTTAGAATCATGGTTAGATGGATATAATTTGAAGAACCACAAAAACACCACAATATGACATAGGTCATCAGTTTAAGGATTCAAGCTAACTCATGAGTAAAAGGAGAAAGTTCTTGCAAAACCATCAAGCTTTTATTTGTCAAACTCCCAGATGACACCTCCATCCTCTGTAAGAGCAATAAAGGAAATAAACATCAATCATACAATTTTAACTGCAGATCATGCACATTAAATGGAAAAAGGCGATAAGTGCAAATCTCATTAATCATGAACATAGGAACTTTTCTTTTAATGCTGGATTTAACCAGTGGGATAAAAAAATAACAGCAATTTGAGAAGGATTTAGTGTAATATAGTCCTATTTGTATCTCTCTCTCTCTCTCTATATATATATATATTTTCAAGCTAGACAACATCGAAAATTCTGAATAGTATATTCTGGACAGCAGCCATAAAGGAATCCAATTCAATCAACCAAAAAATACTAAGCCAAAGCCATACCTTTGACTTTTTTGTTTATCCAGATTTCTGTGAGCATGCCAGCGCCAATTCCAGCAGCTATCCATGTTCCATAAAAGAAAAATGCAGATGGTAGAGATCTTCGAGGAAGGAAATAATAATCTGGAATTTGCCTTATCTTTTTTGGGAGCCGTTTCTTTACAGCCGCTCCATCTCCAGAATCACTGCTTCCTGACTCTCCAAGACTTTTCCAATCCATAGCCTTCGATGCATCTTTCTCTTCCATGCCCATGATGGTGACCAATCTGTTAATCAGGTTTCTGGTGCAGATCCAAGCATGCGACAATTAATGGTAAAGAAAATGAAAAATAAATTCATCAATACAGTCAAGAAAAACTCGAAGTAGAGATTATGATGGAAGCACACAAAAAACCTCACTACCCTGCCCTTTAACGAATTCTGAAGGAAAGCATGTAGTTATGTCATTGAGCGTAAAGAAGACTAGGTTTTGTGTCCTGGGATCCAACTGGTCATTGACTATTCAAGCAAATAATACAAGCTTCAGCAAAGTAGATTACAGTATTTTGGGGTGTTTACAAAAATTGAAGACATGAATGCATTTATTCCAGAGATATAGATTGCAGAAAACAGCATAATGTTGTCATATGAACTCTTTGAGAAATTTCAAATTCTCATATTAATCAGACAGGTAGTCAAATTAAATCTTATCTTAAGCATTTCTGGCATACTTATCAATTCAAATTCATCCCTTGCAACAGTTTGTTAGTTTACTGCCAACATAAAAGGAGTTGTGTCAAATCACTTGGGAGGAATATGATTGCTTAACAGGGCAATTCACTATCACTATGTCAGCTTGTGAAAGTTAGCTTTATCCCAAACTGAAACCTAACCATCCGATTTCAGCAACAGCAAGGAGGTAACTCATATTTCTCTGAAGATCGACAAATAACCCAACCATTTGGGATGGAACTAGAATTCTTAGTAATGCAGCCCAAGCTGTGTATTTAAGTTCAAACGGAAGGCAATTTCAAAATTTAAATGGGCTAATTCTTGAATTTCACGTCATGTACATATAAAATTTGAGATTGTCAACAGAATGAGGGGAGGGAAACCACCGGGTCCAACCCCCAATTTGTTCCATCCCCGCCCACCATTACCATGTCCGCATGACTGCAGCTCAGACGAGTAAACCAAAAGCCACTTTTTTGACTAATCCTTCTTCTACGTCATGTTTGCTTTGTTAATCACAGAATCCCTAAACGTTAAAACTTTCCAATAGTAAACACTGCTCATATAACACAGGAAAAAAGACTTCCAAGAACCTGTAAATAACCATGATTGACAGAGTAAAATTAAAATAGCAAAACAGAAACGAATCCTCAAAAACTAAGCAACAAATGGAGATAATACAAACTCCAACAGGGTGATGGCCATCACACTTCTTACTCAAACAATATTCTCCATCACTCTAAAATGGTACTGAATTCAGTCCAACTAAACAAACAAAGTAGTGACAACATATTTTCCTCAACAAAAAAAAAAAAAAAAAGAAATCTCAGAAGCCATTGATAACCAGAAGAAAATTGTGATTATTGCAAATGCCCGGTTGTACCGAGTATATATATGTATATGTATGTTTGTATAGGCATAAAAAACATAGGGCAGGTGCGGCGAGAGAGAGGCTGAGAGCGAATTTACCTGCGGAGGCACTGACCTCGGCGGAGGGCGGGGGATGGCCGTGGGCTGCAAGGTTGGGAATGGCGGAATTGGACCGGGGGCTTGGTGGGTCGTAGAAAACTAGAAATTGTATAATAAAATTATATATTGATAAATATTATTATGTCAACACTTTGTTTTTCTTAATGACATTATTATATATTTCAATAATGTACAATTTCAATTGGACATAGCCCTCTCTCTCTCTCTCTCTCTCTCACACACACACACACAGGAGTGTATGTGTGTAACCATGTAAATTATTATTATGTTACGAATATTTATTAAGAATTATTATAATAATTATTGATTAACTAACAATAAAAATTATAATAGATATAAATTAATAAGGAACTATTACAAAAGTAAATAAATATTCATTTCAGTAAAATTCGAATTCAATACCCCATAATTTTACTCTTGATGCTTCATTTTTATTTTTTGAATTAGATTTTCTGAATATATATGTGTGTGTATGTACATATATATTTGAATAAAAATATACATTTTAAAATTAGACATTTATATATATATATATATTATATGCTTACATACTGTATATGTGTTATATTTATTATGAATAATTATAATAATTATTGATCAACTAACATTAAAAACTGTAATAGATATCAATAAATAAAAAACTATTATAAAATTATATAAATACTTATTTCAGTAAAATTCGAATACCCTATAATTTTAATCTTGATGCTTCAATTTCAGTATTTGAATTAGGCTTTATTAACATATATACTTCCGTTTATGCACATATATGTTTTGAATATATATACACACACATTTGAAGTAGACATTTATATATTATATATGTTTGTATACTGTTGATGAGGTGAAAGTCGTACTTAGTGAAAAGGGTTGTGCTTGGGATAACTCGACCAGAAAGGTCAAATGATCCAATAGCAATATTCTTCAAGATTTGAGATCTACAACAAATAGCAAACGTTAAACTAGTTGAGGTGCCTCCGACGAAGGCATTTCAACGCTCAAGTTAGTTTTGGTCGAAATAGGGTAATAGAACAGAAGAATATGAGCGTATAGTGCATTTGGCATTCCTTGAAGTGTGACTAACAGTGAAGTATTTATAACCTTCTCATGGTGTGTAATATGTCTAAAATGTCCTTATCAAGTGTAGAGGGCTCTTGTTCTTACTTGGGGGTTATTGGTCATTTTCAATTTCGGTACTATTTCAAGTGGCATCATCTCTTGATTTTCAGGGTGAACATTACTTTGGGCAGGCACCTCTATGCCAAAGTTAGCAGTATGGTTGGTGGTAAGTTGGTGGCAAAGATTATATCGGGTGGCATGCTCTATTAATGCAGAGGTATGCTGCTTATCTGAACATTAAATGCGACAAGAATATGAGTCAGCATTGGAGTGAGCATTCTGGTCAATAATGGTTGAAAAGATAGGGCGGTTGACTAGCGAGATGATTGAACAGACCAAGTGGCTTGAAGCTTCCCATTGAATGCGGTTGAGAACAATTTGTTCGACTAGACGACTATGGTCGAGTGATTCGGCCCAACTGGGTCCAGAAGCGATGTTGGGTTGTGCATGTTAAGTGGGCTTGGAGGTCCTCTTTGAGGTCAATAACTTGTTGGGCTATCTCATATAATGAGTCCTTCCCACTTACGGTCGTGATTGAGCTTGTAGACGAGAAGGAATAGGGAGTAGATAATTGACGGCAATTACGACAGTTTAGGACGGTTACATGTATTCGACTAGGGTTTCAGACTCTCGACTAGAGTTTTTGAATTCTCGACCAGGGTTTCTGACGGTTTTGTGCATTTAATGCGCCAGTTACATCGTAGAAAATGAAGCACCAAGGAGCGGCAGTGTAATTATTACTGCTGCTTGAGTTCCCACATCTAAATGCTTATAAATATGGGGGGTAAAGACACCAATTTTACACTTTTGCTGAAATATGTTATACTCGAGTTCTTG
>JACGDI010000694.1:356868-394153 GCA_014898725.1 Jacaranda copaia
CCATCAACTTCCTCAATTTTTTGAGGAGATTGCCTTGTTGAATGGAAAATAAGACCTCTTTCATCGGAATGTTCAGTGGGATGTAGTCGTGGAAGCATTTTATTAGAGATCGACCTCTTTTTTTGTGTTTTTGGTCATCTCTCTCATTTTTCTTTTTGTCAACCTTAGAGGATCCGAACTTAAGCTTGTTCATCTCCTCTTGGATCATATACCTTTTTGCCAAGTTGAGCAGTTCCTCTGTTCACCTTCGGCGCTCACGCACCAATGCATTGGCATATTCTTTATGTCTGAGTCCTAGGAACAACACGTCGATCAGGAACTCGATCTTAGGGTTGCCTATTTTTAGGACCTCTGTGTTGAATCTCATGAAGAAGTTATAGAGGGACTCCCCCTCATTTTGCTTGACGGTATGAAAGTGGGTGTGGGGCAGTTTTGCCTTTCTCTGGCTGGCAAACTGGTGCAAATATTTATCACAAAGCTGATCATAGTATATCAATGAGGGCTCCAGCTTCACAAACTAATCAAGTACGATACCCTAAAAAGTGGTCACCAACTCATTGTGCCTGTGTAGCTGCATCATATGCTTGAACTGCATCAAGTGCTTATTGAGGTCTGTTAAGCTATCGTATCTTGGCAGTCCGATTGGGACTTTGGTGTCGACAGCAATGCGCTCATCGATAATATCCTGAATAAAGAGGAAGCCTCTCTCTTGATGAGACCTTTAGGGGCCTTCTAGGTAGGGTACCCTGTTCGTGTTTCTCCTCGAGATCTCATTAAGGCGACTGCTCAATTATTATACTTAATGGGAGACTTCCTCCCACTTCTCCTGATTAGCTGGGTAGCATTTCGATTGAAATGTGGCCTCGCGCACTCAACACTATTGTGCTGTAGGGCTCGAATAGATCAAGCTATGTGATCTGCGGATTCCTCCACTTCTTTATACTAGTTGCGTCTGAAATATTCGACCCTATCGCGCTGTAGGGCTTAATTAGGTCGAACATAGTGGTCAACGGAATCAACAATTTCCTCCATTATCTCTTATCACCCTCTTTCTCCCTAGGGGCATTTGGGACTGACCTCACATTTTGTTGGTGGCTGCCTGGATTCCTGGAAACCTCGACTGTCCAAGTGGGACCTTTCTTTTGGTGGAGGCAATTGTGGAGTGGCATTGCCAACTGGGACTAGCATAGTGGTGTGCCTATTTAATGCAGCGAAAAGTGGAACAGAGATTTATTCACTTATCAACTGCATCAACTAGGGTATAGTCAATGTTACAACTTACTCCTAAGGAATGCTGGGGCCTGGAGCATGTGAACCTTGCTGGGGCGGAGAGGGAGGTGGAAATGTGGACCTCCTATTATCCTTCATCTCAGATGCAACTTTTCTTGTGTTCACCATTTTTCAATTGCAATCTCAAGGTTTCTCACATATGGTGCCAAAATGATGAGGTTGAAAGTTATATTTAGTGAAAAGGGTTGTGTTTGAGATAACTTGACCAGAGAGGTCGAATAATCCAACAATAATATTCTTTGAGGTTTGAGATCTACAACAAATAGCAAATATCAAACTAGCTAAGGTGCCCCAAATGAAAGCACTCCGACGCTCAAGTTAGTTCTGGTCAAAATAGGGTAATCGAACAGAAGAATAGGAGTGTATAATGTATTTGGCATTCCCTAGAGTGTGGCTTGTAGTGAGGTATTTATAGCCTTCTCCTTGTGTATAATACGTCTAAGATACCTCTATCAGGTATAGAGGGCTTTTGTCCTTACTTGGGAGTTATTGGTTATTTCCAATCCCAGTATTATTCCAAGTGGCATCATCTCCTGAATTCTAGGGTGAATAGTACTTTGGGTAGGCGCTTCCCTAAAGTTGGTGGCAGGGTTGGTAGTAGAGACTGTACAAGGTGGCACATGCTATTAATATGGAGGCATGCTGCTTGTCGAACATTAAATGCTGTACAGATATGAGTCAGCATTAGAGTGAGTACTCTAGTTGACATTGATCAAACAGATTGGGCGATCGACCAGAGAGATGGTTGAACAGACAAGTAGCTTGAAGCCTCCTGTTGAATGCGATCGAAAACAATCTGTTCGACCAGACGACTGTGGTTAAGTGATCTAGCCCAACTGGGTCCATAAGCGATGTTAGGTTGTGCATATTAAGTGGGCTTGGGGGCCCTCTCTGAGGTCGATAGCTTGTTAGGCTAGACCTATTGGATTATCCCATATCAATTGTATATATGTGTGTATATTAGTTTTATTCAAATTTGGATGTTCATTTAAATCTAATAAAATATGGACCATTGGTATATATTATAACTCATGTGGGTGTTTTAATTTATACTTTTTTATATGAGGGTATTTTAAGCATTTCCTAGTTTATAATGAATTAAATTGAAATTGACCTTCCAACCTAACAATGGAGTTGGAGGTTTTCTACCCAGTCGCAGTAGGTTTTGACCCACACGATGAAGTATTGGAGGAAAGTTTTGAATAATTCATGAGATTATAACAAAGGTAGGAGATTAAATTTTATTTTATGAAAAATCTTGTCCATATTAAGTTTGGATATGCACAATTAATTATATGATAAGTGTAATTGATATAGAATAGCTTAACAGACCTAATCCAATAACATTCAACCAAGCCAAAAATATAAAGTGGGATAACCCAATTAGCTATCAAGCCCAGCCTATTAGTGATCGACTAGGTCTGTCCTCATTTGGGCTATTCCGTCAGCACAAGTATTGACACTTTACCCATACAACCAGAGTGTGGTCAATCAATTTGAGAGTGATTAGTCAACTATTAGCTAGGAAGACATTTAAGTCCAATATAGTTCCATCTTTTCGACCAGAGCATGCGCAAGTGACTCACAGGCGAGTATTCACCTTGACCCTAAGAAGTCGATCAAAGAAGTTTAGAAAAGCCCTGCGACCTCCATTTCTGCCGCATTAAATGCTCTAATAGATGGCATGCTTCCGTATTAATGACACGTGCCTCCATTGGTACTACCTTTCTGCAGCACCATGGTAGTGCATGCCTTCTTTGTACTACCATGTCCTATAGAGGTGAAGGAGACACCACTTGAAATACTATACAAAATGGAGAAGACTTAAAGGTCTTCAGGTGAAGACAAATGCCCTCTTTGTATGAGCAAGGGCATTATTGACATATCAACCTCTTTAGAAAAGCTATAAATATCCAATTGCCACCCTTCAACAAGATATGCCCATTATCACTCAAAAGCCCTCGCTCTGCTGTCTTCTAGTCGATTAAATACTTACTTGAGCATTTGAGTGTCTTAATTGAGTACTCATCGGCTACGCTGACGTGTGCATAGCTTACAGGACTCGACCTAGCTATGTCATCGAACCTCTTTCTCAACCTTTCATCTAGTCAATCAGATTAGATCATAGCCCAATACACTACTACCAAACCGTTTACACCATCACCAATAATAATATTTGAATTACATTTATCTTAATGTTAATCACATAACAACAAATATAATATATTACTAAATTCAAATTTGGGCGTGAAAAAAATTCTAACTTACAACCCAATTTAAATATAATAAAAGTGTGAGAATATAAATTTGATTGTTGATCCACAAGACTTATATGAAAAATCATTCTTGCCTTAATTTTTCTGTAGAAAAAATTTAAGTAGTATCATAATTCCAATTAAATAGTGTACGTTGAACTGATCAGCATGATACAAGGTTCTTCTATAAATGAAAAGGAGTTACTAATTTTCTTGCTCAATGTTTTTGTTAGTGTTACAATTTTTTGCACTTTTATGTATTGCTGACAAAGTTGTAGGTTATAATTTTTTTTAATTAATTGGTGCTTAGGTTAAATTTTTTAAATATTATCACTTAGATTGTAGATGTAAACTTATCAAACTATTTTCAACTGTTGTGTCGTTTATCTTATTGTTTATATATTTTGTTCTGGAACTTTAAGCTATATTCAAAATATTTATCTTGATTATTCTTCTTTTGAGGCCTTATAATAAATCATATATGAAAGTAATTAATATTGTGCAGTATATTTATTTTCTTTCAAAATAAATAATTTGACTTGGAATAGTTCTTGTCCATAAATATTAAACCTAATATTGGGTTGACATTTGACTAAAAGTAGGTTAAATACCCAAATTTCCTAAGGTTTGATCTACTTATAAAAAAATTCAAATGTCGCAAAATTACAAAAATCCCTTGAAACCAAGGAGCCGCCGTTAAACTTGACGGAATTGACAAAACATTCATTTTAGCTCTGCCTTTTTTAAATTTAAAAAACCAACAAAAAATAGAAAATAAATAAAATTAATAAAAAAAATTGACGTCACTTAATAAAATTACAAAAATATCTTAAAATTCATTTATAAAAATATATATTATTATATATTTATGTTTATGCATAGATTTAAGTATAATTTCATAAATATATGATATATACACAAATACAACATCTATATATACTATTAATAAGGCACATAATCCTTCTTTGATGTGTTTGCTTGTGATTTGTCTAATATGCTCTTACCATTTATAACTTAAATATTTTATGCCTATAATTATTATTTTATCATAATTTTTTTAATTTTTACGTATGAAGATATATAAAATAAATATATTAAAATTATTAAAATAAATTAACATTTTTTAAATAATAAATAGTAACAATAATTATTATTATATAAAAAAATACTACAAAAATTTTATAATCGCCGTGGGGAGGTGGGTGAGTGATGGGGCAGATGATAGGTTTTTTTTATTATTTTATTATTTTAATATGTTATTTATTAATGACTTAAGAAAAAACAACGTAACACCGACGACAACATAAGCCACTAGTTAACGACTTAAGAAAAAGGAGGAATGCGTTTGCGTAGGTTGGGCAGATCATGAACTTAGCTATCCTAATCTATCAAAGAAGTTAAGGGAATGGTTGGTTATGTTTTTTTTTTTCATAATAAAATTATTTTGGAAAAATATATTGGGGAAATATAATTAAATATATTCTTATTTTTTCTTCAAAATATTAAAAAATAATTTTTAAGATACCATCTTCTATTCTTTATTTTCCCCAAAACTTCCCCATTTTTAATACATACATAAATATATTATATATATATATTTTTTTATTATTATTTTAACAATAAAAAAAATTACTTAATTCTACTTTCATTTCAAAAATAATCTAACAAAAAAGTATTGATTTGATTATCATAGTAAAAAATGTTTCTTCTCCAAAAACATAAATAAATATATCAAAACTTTCCAAAATCAATTTTTAATTATTCTTCAAAATATAACAAAAAATTCATTACATTCCCCAATACAACTTTCATATTCTCCAATATCACTTTCAACATTCCTTCTCTCAACACACATATTAAAATCACATTAAAAAAACATAATTAAACATTGCCTAAGCAACTGTGATACATAGATATACCTAATTTCCCGTACGTACTTAATATGGTGCGTAATTTGGATGAACTTGGTTTGATGTGTACATTTACACTCCACAAATATTTAAAAAATATATAATATTAATGATAAAATAATAATTGACAATTCAAAAAATATCATTAATGATACGTATTAAGTGATAATAACTTTTATTTTACCATATAATAATATTTTTAAATGGCAATAGTTTTTGCTTTGTCGTAATAGAGCTCAATAGTGACAAAAATTAATATATTAAGTTATCACTATTGACAATTAGTGACATTCCTATAATGATAACTCAGTAGTAATAAAAATTGCAACCATTATTTGTGATAAAATTTTCATTCTCACAGTGTTACCATTACAGGTATGTTACTAATTGTTAATGAAGATAATTTTTAAACAATAATCTTATCACTATTTAGTTTGCAAAGATTATTAAAATAAAAAAAATAAAATTTTATGTCATTTAATATATATAATTAGTAATAACTTTTATATTTTCATTCATTATTTTGTCATTAATTTATATCTATTTTTTAAATAGGGAAATGAGCCTAACAAATTCATCCTAGCTCCTTGTCGACAAACTAGTTAGAGTAGGAGTCAACTATCAAACCATCACCAACTAATATTCCTTACTTTTCTTTTCTTTCTTCATTAAAAAGTCATAGAGCAATTGGCTATTTAAGCGAGAAGCACGAAACCAAATGAGTGCACATCCTTCCCACTCTTTCATCTTAATTTTTCCCACACTGCACATATATACTTCTAAGTTTTGAAGCAATGGCAATGGGTTCTCGGGCTATATTTGTGTTGATGGTGGTGGCCTTATCATTGAACTTGATGGCAACTACATACAAATGTGATGCTCGTCAACTTCTTCAGGACGTTTCAACCACCTTAACGGAAGGCAACGGTTATCCAATTAGCCTTCCCATTGTCTTTCCACCACTACCTGCGGTTTTGGATTCATTTTCTCCTTCACCGGCTCCTTCCCCTGAGCCTCAGGCATAGACGGTGACTCTGCGTTGGATTAGGTGCAGGGCTCAGTCCAACGCAGACCATTAAATATAAGAGGACCAGATGAAGTCTATTGGTGAACAGTGAAAATCATTAAAGCATAAACCACTGGCATACACAATATAATTATGTGAGTTTATTGAAATAATTTATCTGTAACGATACTATATGCACTGAAATAAGTTCGCCTTCTTATATTTAGACATGAAATAAAAGGTTGGAGAATATAATGTTCTACTTCGTTGTGTGTATTAATTTACTTTGCAGTAATATGTCCTTTTAGTTGAATCAAGTGGAATTATTTATGCGCTCCTTGTTGGCTTATACTTGTATTACTATTAACATTGTATAAAGCAAGAGCAATATACATGAAATGTGTTTTCTAAGTATAAGTTAGTTATTGCATGCAAAGTTGAAAATTTGTACAATTTGTGTGTGTATACATATGTGAGATAAAGAAATTCCCTCTAAACACTACTTAAAAAAGCGGTTTTTTGCAATGAAAACAATTCATTGTAATTTGCGATGGATTTTCCATTGCACAAAAATTCGTCGCAAAATGGACAATTTTGAAGAAATTAATCTTGGTATTTTGCGACGGAAAATACCCGTTGCAAAAAATTAAAAAATTGCAACGAAAAATGTTAAAATTAGCGACGAAATAGGATCCATTGCAAATATTTTCAAAAGTTCACAAATTTTTGCAGCGGATTCGAATAAGGTTTTGTGAAGAATTCAAATCCGTCATAACTCCCACACCCAAACACTTACATTCAATTTTTTCTCACAAAAGGTTGGACTGTTAGTGTTCTCTTTCCTTTCTCTTCTTTTTATTTTATTTTATTTTAATTTTTTTTTTTTGTTAAATTGACTGGCCGGCTGGCACCATTGTCGGCCAGCTGGCGCACCAACACATACACATGCTAGTGCAACCAGTAAGCTACTGGCCACACCAGCAAGCTGCTGGCCAGATCTGGCCAATTATAATTGGATTTTTTTATTTTATTTTTTTGAAAATTTTGTTTTAATCTTGAAAAATGCTTGTGATTTTTGCTTGTTTATTGTTTCAGGTTTGAAGAGCTTGTATTTCGCATTATTTTCATTATTTAAGGTAATTTTTTTCATTATAATTTGTTAGTTAAATTTTGATTTATGTATTAGTTAAATTCAAATAATGATTTATTTATTAGTAACATAATTTGATTTAACATAAATAATTATTTATGTATTAGTTGAAATTTGAGTTAAATTTTATATTTGAATTAAATGTTGTTATATTTTGTTAGAGTTATGTTTATATTTGATTTTATATATTTTTTTAGTAGAATACATTAGAAATATTTAGAGTTGGTGTAATTAGGAAAGAGGATGGGAAGTTGGGAGAAGAAATGAAGTTTTCTCATTTGTTGCCGATTAGTTTTTAATTGTTTGCATAATGATGATGGGCATAAGGAAGAGTGTTTATATGTCATTATGTATTTACAAATATTATTAATTGTTTTCAATTGAAATGATGATACTCATTATATTGAGTCTTCTGTTTTAGGCAATTTGGATATCTTATTTAGGGAGGTGTTTGATACACATTACTATCTTTGTAATTACAAAATAGTCCTTGGCGAAAAATTCTTACTTGAGGAATTATGAAATGCATAAATGGAATAATACATGAATTTGAGGAATATTTTGATATTTATATCCTAATCAAATTTTAAAGAGGGTTGAGATTATATAATCTCACCTCCAAACCCACTACTTCATTAGCTATTAATTTCATCTACAGTGCGGGCTTTGGATAAATTACGGACCGGCCCGCAAATTTCATCTTCCATGTCAAACAAGATATTACCCTATATTAAAAGCCACAGTAGATGTTAATATCCCAAATCAAACATACCTCAAATAATTTGTTTACCCACTTCAATTGTTAGGTCATCCTTCATCCTTTTGTCAATTAGTGTTCCTTTTTTTTTTATTTGCCAAATGTATTTTATCTCCAAATAATAATAATATACTATACTATAAGCAATTACTTTCCAACAAGCATACATTAATCAAGTAAATAATCAAATAAGTTTATCAAAATTGAAATATTTATAAAAAAATTACTTTTGCATCATTCAAATTGAGATTACTTTTAATGAATTTACTCCTTCATAGAATATGGATATTCATGCTGAACGTAGTTGGATGTATAATAAGCTCTTACCAAATTGAAAAGATTATACAAGAGAGTTTATTGTTGGGGTGAAAATTTTTATTGATTATGCATTCGTCCAACCTCAATATTCGAAAGATGGAGGAATAAGGTGTCCTTGTTCAAAATGTAAAAATTTGAAAATTTTGACTCCTAAAGAAGCACATGTACATTTTGTATATGTGTCTCAAAAAAAATTGCTTGGTATGAACATGAGATCGCCCAAATTCGCAAAATATTTGAGCATCAAGGGTTGGAGATATTGAAAAACAAGTTACATTGAGCACACCATTCCAAAAAGAAGCATATTTGGATGGGAGATGACGTTTGGGGTGGATTACTTGAATAATGGGGCAAGAATGGATTCCAAAAAATAAGTGCTCCAAATAAAGCGAATCGGGCATTAGACTGTGGTGGTGTAGGATTTTCACTTTATCAGGGTGGTTATATCTCACAAATATTACACAAAGATAAATTAGTAATTTTTATAATAGTATAAACATTTAATTTTATAATTAAATGTAATAATTTTTATGTTAGAAAGTTTAAATGTTATATATATGTTAATTTTTATGCTAGAAAGTTTAAATTTTTATATATGTTGATCATTCTATGTACTTCATGTATAGAATACGTTCAACAGTTGACTGGAAGAGTTTTCTAGTCAAAGCTCAAGTGATGTTGTTGAAAGTTCTTTGGTGCCCATCTCATCTCAACTTCAGGCGAAAGTTATAAGTTATTAATTTATATTTTCTCTTATTTTCAAATGGAATCATTTGATGTTTATTAATTTATAGTAATATTACTTATGCAAGTGTGGAAAGATATAATAGGTGGAACAAAGAAGGAGCAGATTTATGAATTTGGAAGTGAGGCTTGCTTTGTCTCGAGTCACTCATCTAGAGGACCTCCAAATGATTAGCCTTATGAAAGTGAAATGATTAAGAAGTTGCAACAAGAAATGACGACATTAAAAGAAGAAAATATGATGTTTGAGCAAAAATTCATGGATATGGAGGTGATAATGCTACAAATGTTCATGCAATAGAATCTGAGTACCTCATCACCATTAGTTCATCTTCATACATCACTGTATTATCCCCTTTCAAATCTCTCTTTCATGGTATCGAGCTCATATTTACCTTAGTTGGAGGTATCTCCTTTACCATTCTTATCTTGATCCTCTAATGAATAGCCACGAGGAAGCACATATGATGAGAATAATGATTGATTGGCTCATGTATAAATATTTAGGTATATACTATGTCAAGATGATTACACTTTTGATAATTACACTTTAATACTTTTATATTGTTAAATCTATGAATATTTTGTTTATTTGATGTTATATCTAGATTTTACGGAAGATATTATTATTTTATCATTTGGTGGTTATAAATATTGTTAAGTATGGTGTTGTTAGATTTATGAATATACTATTGTTGATTACATGTTTTTTATATTGATAAAATGTTGCAAAATAAAAAAAATTAAAAATATTTTGTAATGGAAAAATTCTTCAAAAATTGCATTTTGCAATGGAAAAATTTATCGCAAAAAATCATTAAAAAACTAAAAATTTGCATTGGACAAAAATCCGTCGCAAAAACTCCAAATTTGCAATGGATTTTTCTATTGAAAATCTACAACGGGACATTCCGTCACAAAATCTGTCGCAAAATTTTGCGACAAATTTTTTCTTTCACAAAAAGCTATTTTTTAACTAGTGAAATTAAAACTATTTTGTCCTAAAGCAAATAAAAAATGACAAAGTAATCCTAAAATCCATGTTTTTTTGTTCAGGTCGGACTTCAACCTAACATATTTGGAGGTGAATCAAAACCGTCCAAAAGCAAACACGTGGACATATCCTATAATACTAGTTGGGATGAACACTGATTTGCCACGTCAACTATTAACTATGAATATCCTCTCATTTAAAGTTATAACTGAAAGGCAAGTAAAAATTGATCTAGCCCTAACATACAAACTTTTGACTTAATCCTTCCTACCTATAAGCACTATTAGGCAAAACTGTTTAGTTAATCAAGCAAGCTTAACTCGAGCCCAATCTTAATTCGACATCTTGTTTTAAGGAGCTAATATATTAACGTCATTTTTTCCTTAGATCAATACATATATGATCCGATATTATTTAGGCTTGTACTTAGCAACTGTAGGTCGAACGGATTAACAACATAGAAAACCAAGTGAGACCATGACCAAAATGCTGAATTTCAATGGGCGAAATTAACAAAATATTGTTTAGTTGGATCTTCTCTAAGTCTTTTCAAGCAGTCTAATGTTTATGGCTTCGAGCGTGGTGTACGTAATCAACTTTAGTTAAATTTAGAAACATTTTGCTGATCCACTTTAGAAAAGTATATAAAAAATAATACTTTTGGAGTGTATGTAAATGTGTATATTTATGCATTCAAATTTAGGTTATTCATTTAAATCCAATAAAATATGGACCATTAATTTATATAAATCAAGATATCGATCTCTCTTCCAAGGGGAGATTTGCGCCTTTTTAAAATGATATGGATGTTTCGATTTATATTTTTTAATAGAGGATATTTTAAATATTTCATATATTTTTGTAGGGGTTAAATTGAAATTAAACCTCCAACTTAGCAATATTGGAGTTGGAAGTTTTCCATGTAGTCGTAGATTTTGACCCACATCATGAGGAAAATTTTGAATGCTTAATGAGATTATAACAAGGGAAGGAGATTCAATTTTATATTATGAAAAATTTCGCTCATATTAAGTTTGGATATGCTCTATTAATTATGTTGCAAGTGTAATAATACTTGAATTATATTTTTAATATATTTATAATAATCATATAATTAATATAATTAATATATAACCAGATTCAAAGTTGGACATGAAAGAATATCTAATATTTTTGACCCAGTCCAAATATATAAAATCTGAGAATATAAATTTGATTGCAGATCCAAAAGATGTATACGAAAAATCATTCTTGCTTTAATTTTGCTCTAGAAAAATTTAAATAAATCATAATTAATCACAAAAATATATAGTACATACTGACATATACTAATTTTAGATGCAAATTTATAAAGCATGATGGCACCATACGCACTAATTAAAAATTGTAATATTAGTATGAAAAAGTGATAATATAAAAATTATCACAATTAATGATACATATTAAGTGATAATAATTTTTATTTTGTCACTAATAATATTTTTTTTAAATGACTATGATTTTTGTTTTGTTACAACATGGTTTATAATAGTGATAAAATCTAATATTTTAAATTGTCACAATTGACAATTAATGTCATTGTGACAAGATTATTATTGCCGCCAATTTGTTTCTATAGGTATCTAACAAAGCAACAATATTCATCACTTGTATAAAAATAATTTAAAGAAACCTAATTAAGTTTACTAGATCCAAATCTTAATTCATGGAAGAATTAATCTATTCATAATTGGATATTTGTAATCAGATTCTCTTTACATGCCAATTAAAATTCAAATCACAAAATTGGATCCTCATAATATACATTATTACATATATATATATATATATATATATATTTGCTTATGAACTGTAAAGAAAAATTTTGATGCTTATTGCTGCTATAAAACCAATATTCAAAGTCAAAAACCCTTGTGCTTATTCACCCAATACCTTTGCCATCTGTTAGAAAAGATACCTAAACTGCAATAGCCACACTACTCCTGAGTTGGTTTATACCCTACTTTTCATGCTCCCCTAAGAAAAGAATCCAAAAGCAATTAAGAGTTAAAAAAAAAAAAAGGAAAAAGAAAGAAAGGTAAAAGTAGGCATAAAAGCAACATAAAGTCACCACCCTATTGACAAAAGAAACTTTTCCAAGAATCATCCAAATCCTATCATATATTATATAGACTTAGTACTTCTATTCATGTAATAAGTTTACATTCCTTTTTTCATGTGATATATCTGATTTTCCTCAAAGAGGGTTCTCTACTATCTTCTCCTTCTTCTTATTGTCCCAATACAAATTCTTGAAATTTAAAAACAAAAAAAAATGAGGAAATGGTTGGGCATTCTTGCATGTTTCTTGATTGTGGCATTGGATGTCACTGCTGGAATTCTTGGCATCAAAGCCGAAGCTGCTCAAAATCAGGTGAATTTTTTTTCTTTCTTCCTTGTTTTTCCCCCCGCAGTGTGAAGTTGTGTTGTACGTATGATTGATATATATTTGATCCTTTTTGCTGGTTTTTTAGGAGAAGCATTTGAGGCTATGGATATTTGAATGCAAAGAGCCAAGCCATGAAGCTTTTGTTTTAGGTTTATCTGCTGCAACCCTTCTTGGTTTGGCTCATGTTCTTGCAAATCTGCTTGGAGGGTATGGTGTTTGCAGTCAAGATGAGTCACAGAAGTCATCTCCTAGCAAGAAGGTGTCAGTTGCATGTCTTGTTTTCACATGGTATGGCATTTTTCCCTTTCTTCTTTTTTATTTGGGTTGGTAGTACATTTTGTGTGGGCATTTGAGATTTACATATAGGCATGTTTTTTTAAGCTTGTTCTTGTGTTGCTCTTTTGTTCACATAAAATGTCTCAAGATTTCATCAACTTGTATTTGTAGAATTTGCATATCTTATAAGATGCAAAAACTTATACGTCGTTGAATTTTATTATTTAAAAAAATCTTATTACTTGATTTGGATAAATTGTTCACAATAAAGTTTTTATTTTTTGGCACTAATTGATGTAGAACTCATATGGTGTTTGATTTTATTTTATAAAAATAATCTTGTTGCTTTATTTGGAAAAGCAGGTAAGAACTCATAAATTATTTATATTTGGTTAATAAGCAAGAATGCAAGCTTGTCCAATTTACATGAAAATTTGGATGGAAGGATTTGGAATTAATAATTTCAGATCTATAAGAATAATGGATAATTTTAAGGTCAGGACTTAATATGTTAGAATTAGGAAATTCAAATATGTAGAATAACTGGATAATTTTAAAATATGACTGTGATATGGATTGAACTTATCTTCGGGGTTCTCTTTGAAAATTTATAATTAAAGGCCATAGATTGTTGGTCACTAATTCAAGAGGAGCGAGCTGAAAAAATTTGAGTAAGTAGAAAATGAATTGACAGACCCCCTTTTGTTCTCTTAAGTCCTGATACTGATAGAGAGTGTTTGGGGTTGATGGATTGAGCTTATGGGCAGTTTGATTACGTTTTATTTTCATTTTTAACTGTTTTTACTATTTAAAAATGAATTATCAACAACTTACCATTATTATTATCAATATTTTAATTCTTTTTTATTTTAGAATATATTTTCCAATAATCTGCACATTTTCTCCCAATAACACATATTTTCTCTTTCTTCTTCTTCTTCATTATTATTATCTTTTTCCACATACAATCTACTTAATCCTATATAATAATTACTTTCTCAACATACTATCCAAATACAAATCTATTTTCAACTCATTTACTCTAACTGACTTTTCAAATTTTAAAAATATTGAAAACAAAAATTAAAAATAAAAACAAAACCAAACTCCCTATTAGTGAATTTAACAGACATCTTAATATTTTGTGTTTATTTTTAAAGATGATTTCACTAATATACTCTTAGAATATATTTAAGGTATATCAAATTGGTTCTAATTTTGTAGCCGTCATCAAAATCATTCTTTTAAATCATTATGATAGACTAACCAATGAGACCTAACTTAAATAGACAATTGAAACCGAAGACCCAACCAAGATATATAAGGTCAATGTTCTGGATTCCACCAAAATGTGGAACTTTGTCTACTTTTATACTAATATTCGTAATTTATCGCGAGTTTGTGATATGCTGATCAGGATAATCCTGGCCGTTGGTATGTCAATGCTGGTGATTGGAACAATATCAAACAATAAATCAAGAGCATCCTGTGGGTTCACACACCACCATTTTCTGTCCATTGGAGGGATTCTGTGCATGGTTCACGCCATGTTTGCCGTCGCATACTATGTTACTTCAACTGCTGCACTTCCTTAATATCAGACAACATGCTCCCAGATAATGCCAATTTTATTTTATTTTATTTTTCCTGACTTTACTATGACACATCCACCTTTTGACCATAGTGAGTTGCATCTCAGCTTTTTGATCACTAGCTTCCTTAGTTTATTAGTCATGTTTCCAAGGCCCTCGAGACATTCTTGGAAGTCTTCCAATTGTTGTAATGGCAGCAATTATTAGAATTTTCATCTTACTTTTACCAATTACATTGTCCAAGTATTTTATTTTACTTTTAAAATAACTTTTCAAAGGACGACATTAGATCATAAGTTCTAAAGTAGTGGAAAGAGTCAAGACTCTAACCACGTGCTTGTTGAAGAATAAGCCAATAACTCATAGGTAATGACTTGGGTGGATATCCGAACCAATTGATTTTGAAAAAATCAACAAATTTTACTCCAACATCAATTTTTTTTTTCTTTTGGGGTGGGGTGGGGGGGGCGGGGGTGTTGGGTGTACATAAGACACCTGGCTTAATGCAATGTGCTTTCAGTGCCAGTAACAAGTAACTCACCTGATCATATTTAACATCCAAAAATTTGGATCTGAAATAAGTGAATGAACGAAGGCTCACCGCTCTTTACCCTCTGTGGCTCTATTATCTTGGAAGCATTGGAGCTTGTACAAGATTTTAAAATTGTAGATCTCTTTCTTAAAGATTGTGATGAGCAATAAAATAAGGAAAAATAATAATAAAATATAGATTCCATCTTTTTCCACTGTGTAATTTACAAAATAAAAATCTTTAAGATATCTCATGAACTCCTAAATTCTTACAAAATAAAAAATATATGAACTCAAGTAAATGCTCAGTTACAAAATTGACAACATAGGAGGCTGGACCATAGAGTGCCCAAATTCAGCTACTGATTTGCTACTGTGCTATTGAGAATCAAAAGAAGCTATGACAATGCAGATCAACTGAACAATGAGACCATCTCAATATTCCAAGCAGTGAAAAAATGATGCCCAATGAAAAACGTTTGTATTCTCAAAATCAGTTTAAAAACCAACCCTCGTATGTTCAGAAATACTGAAACATTTCTGTCACAAGGTGACCATCAAAAGAGGCCATCTCCTAAGAATTGGATGGCAAGGATGCAATTTTGTCGATGCAGCCAATAGATACAACAAAGTAGTGCATTTTGTAGCAACAAACTCATCATATATTAAAGCCGTAAAAAACAAAACAAGAAGTATAACTGTTGTTGAATGTAAAATACCTAAGAAGGTGGCGAAGGTAAAAGCAGAGCACTTTTCTAAGCAATGAAAGCAATGGCACAGTAAGAATTTTGCAGAAAGCTTACAGAAAGAGATAACATATATGTGAAAAGTGAAAAGTGAAAACTAAGAACTCTTTTAAGTAACTTGAGCAACAAATCATTCATAAAATGTTCAAAGGATTTGTTGCCTGGAAGCTTGTTAATGAAAATTCTTCAAAGAAAATAAAACTTGATATTTATGAATCACCAGGACAGCCATTTAAAGAAAAATTCAAACAAGAAAGGGAAACAACAGTTAAAAGGGTAATTGATCTTGAAGCACTTGAAATGTATAAAGACACTATCACAAACAAAATGCTTCAAGATCCCCCTCAAGTATAGATCAAGAGATAATAGAACTAATTACCAAACAAGAGATAATGGAACTAAACTACATTGCCAGAGCTATTCATTGGCTCAAGGGATATCACTTGTAACACAGAGCGAAAAATAGTGGAAAATTCATTGAGTCGCGAAATAATGCCCAACAAGTGGGCAATTACAACATACAGATAACAGATAACACAACTATTCTCAAATCAAGAGCATTGAGGCAGTTCTATTGTCCAAAAACCATTCACAGAGAAGTACGCTAAGCCGTCAAGACTTTGAAGAGCGACCCAGTTGCCTTTAAGGATCTTGCCGTCGAGATTTAACATTTATACATTGCCAATAGGATTCAGCATTCATGTGATCATTTAGTTCAGGACAATATAGGAACACACAAACGATCAGGCAGAAAATAGCATCTTTATCTGATAAAATCAATGGCACAGAACTAGAAAAATCAATGAGTAGGACCAAACAGAAAGTACAAGGAACAAGAAACAGGGCTTCATTAATCTGCATATAATTCATCACCAGTAATGATAGATGAGCCATGAAACCTTAAAAGCCAGTTGGGCAAAATCTCAGAAGCTCCATTATCCTAAGAAAAAGAGGGATTCACCCTTAGCTCAACCGGTCTAAATCAAGCAAAAATATAAACTTGCAATCATCAATTTACCTATTCATTGACCAAAAGCCATTTTAACTTGTTCCTTCATCAAAGTCAACATCTTGTAATTTAGCTCAGCCTCCTCCACAGCCAATTGCTTCCACTTCTCGTCCAATTCCTTGGCCTTCACATTCCCAATCAAACTCAACCTTTCCTTCAGAAAACTCATCCCAGCCTCTGGCATCGCCAAGGAGGGAAAGTTTCCCACCATATTGAGAAATGAAGCGCTGAAAAAGGGGTATTTCGACCATATGTCCTCATCTTCACCATCTTTTTCTTTCTTCACAATCTCCTCCTCATCCCCTCCAATCTTCTTTGCCTTCACAATAGGATTCTTTCCATTCTCTCGAATTGCGCTGCCAGCACCATTCTTTCTAGCACCACCCCAGATTTTTTTGGAGAGTTCAAAAACCATGATTTCATGCGGCTTGGAAATGACAGGATCCAAACCATTCTCACCTTTCTTCAAAGCATTCAAGAACCTCTTCTTCAGCCTGGTAATCTTAGTTCTCAGTTGTTCCCTTGAGAAATCCACCTGCAATTTTCCCCTTATGAAATTGTAAAAAGCCCCCATATCTGCATTCGGATCTAGCCCTTTTACATTCTTGAAATCAATCATTCCATTCAGCACAGCTACCTCATCCTCATCACTCCACAGCCTAGTGATATATCCACCAGGAGTGGAAGAAGATTTTTTCTCTTCAGTTCTTGACTTTTTGCTGCTTCTTAAACCGTTGTCACTTTCTTGCTGGGTGCGTTTCCCTGAGGCGACGGGAGACTTAATGATGGGCTGCAGCTTGTAATCAGAAGGGGAGCCTTCCGATTCAGACTCGGAATCCGACCCATTTTCTTGAACAACAGATTTTGGATCGGATTTGGGAACTGGGATTGGATTTTTACTGTCTTTTCCCTTTTGTTGATCTTCTTCTTCATCTTCAGATGAGCCTTCCTCTTCTTCTTGAGAAAAATTTTCTTTCTCTGCTTCAGATTCCTCCTCCTCCTCCTCCTCCTCCTCATCTTCTTCTTCTTCAGAGGATTGGGGATCTTCCTTTTCTTGCTTCTCTTTGGAGGGTTGACGGGAGTGAGAGGGGGCTTTGGGCGCCATAGTCAAGATTCTACCTGTTGCTGTACTTTATTTTGTGAATATGGTAGAAAGAATAGGGTTTTGAGGTATTTATAGAGTCCCAATTAATGCACGAGAGCTGCTGCAATTTCCGAATGAAAGTAAAAGGATTCTGGCCTTTCTTCTTTCTTCTTCTTCTTTCTTTTTTCTTTTTTCCTTTTCGTTTTTGGTTGAAAAGTTATTACAAGAGTTGTAAGCTTTAAAATGAATACATAAAAAGAATTACAATGGGAATATTTGGTTATGTTTTTTTTTTGTGTGTGATTTTATTATTTATTTTAAAAAAATAAATTATTGAAAAATATAAAAGTTGATATGCTTGTTTATATTTTGAGTCACATTTTTTACTATAATAGTTAAATTAATATTTTTTGATAAAATTTTTAAAGTAAAAATAAAATTGAGTGATTTTTTAATACTAAAATAATAAAACATATGGGATATGTGTCTATTGAAAAATATATATTTTGAAGGAAAAATAAATAATTATATTTCTCCAAAATAATATTATTTTGAAAAAATATGACCAAATATTTTCAAGAATTTGTAAAGGGGCATTATGATCATATAATAATTCTCTTATGCACATAAATCAAAAGTAGTGGAATCTCATTTGACGGTTTTATATCTTTCATTCATTTTGGATTCCTCTTCAACTTGAAATTTGAATATGAATCTTTAATATGATATATTTTTTATTTATTATATACCGCATGAAAATCAAAGGGAATGATGATTTTGGATTCCTCTTCAACTTATGTTAATGTATAGAATATTTTTAGATGAAAATATTCGCACAAGCAACTAAAGGAATTGAGACCGTTGTTTTCAAGAAATTTCGATACAAAATATACATTATTCCTTCCTTTCTATTGAATCAATTATAATTACTAATTACATATTTCAAAAACATGTACCAAAAATCAGAACTAATAAATAGATTTAAGATCTAGTAAAAAAAGGGATAAAAAACACGCGAAAGAACATTAGGATCCCTTGTCGGACAGAAAAATGAATAAAATAATTTACTATTATGAAATAAAATATATTAAATTTATATCAAGATAATTGGACGTTTATTGAATTTCTACTGAGATAACTGCTCCAATCAATAAGAATCCGAGTGTGGCCATAATATAACAACACAAGAAAATGGAAAATTGAACTAGCATATGCCTTCTAAGCAACCGACAATCCCCGCAGTTGTCATACATCTTGAAAACAATTTATGGGTCACAACACTGATATTTATTTATTTTTAATAATTTTGACATTCTAAAATTTTTGAATCATGATATCAACTATGCTGTTAAATTTTGGATTTTGAATTAAAAAAGAAAAAAAAAGACACGGTAGCATTTTACATAACAGAGCTACAAAGAAAACGATGAAAGAAGCCAAATTAGGATTGAATCCGGACAAGAACGGATAAGCATATAGTATAAATTTGTGAAATTTCTATCCTAAAAACCATTCAGATTCAAGAGAGGAAAACGTTAGAAGAATGATCTACAGGGTATATCTAGTTCATATCTATAAGAGGAGGAAACTATAACTTTGTTGAACAATTCATTTGTGTATGTACAAGATAACTCATCATACTTGTATGTGTTTGTCATTGTGGCTCTCCATCATCCAACAGTATCGGCTCCAAGATCTCGTCTCCCCCTGATCACGGGTAAGGTTTAAAATTTGCAAGAACCTTAAGAAGTGAGGCCCTGCATGTGATTATATCTTCAAAGTTAAACACCCATGTCTCTTGGGGAAAATGGGTAAATAGTCCATGCATTCGTCTAACCTATTTGTGTTGGAAGAAAAACAAGACATTGATTAGCAGAAGACCATCATATCTATATGATTTTCACTTCTTGACAAATAAAATCTGTTTCGTTATCCTGGATTGTTATTCTATTTTGGGTAGTGAAAATCTTTTTATTCTTCACTCTAGGGCTTAGGAATGCATATATAACATCGAAATCAAGAGAAAAAAGAACCCACAAGCTGAGGATATCTTGCATCTGTTCTCCCACAACAACTAGATATTGAAGAAAATTATGCAATATCAGACATGAAAAAAGGGCGTTAATTTGGCTGAGATAATATTAAATGAAATTCCTGCTTACTTGAAATAGTGGAATCAGCTTTCATCATCTGAACTGAAGTCATCGTCATCCATTTGCCGCTCCCTCATTGCTGGAAAAAGTCGTTGGTTGATATCTAGTGGAGATTCGGAGGATGACTCTTGAGAAGGCGAAGGTGATGATGGCAGAGCATCTTTTTGTGGTGCCTTTGATGGCAATTTGAAGGAGTTTCTCACATCTTTACATGCCTTGTCCAACATTAATAAGAAATCGCGAACTATTACAAACAGACGCAACCCCTCATCCCTCCCAGCTTTACCATGGAAGTAATCTCCAGTGCTCTTCGCCAGAGCCATTATCCTTTTCTCTTCTTCTAACAGCCATGTGACATCAGATTCGGATTGCTGAATGAAACTTACGAGAGCATCACGGAACTCACTGTCTCCATCTAAGTCCCTCATCTCAGTGTCAAGAAACTCTTTTGTTTTGACAAGTGACTGATTTAGTTTCAACACAGATTCACTCAAAGTTTCATTATCAATTGCTGCTGCCTTTTTTACATTCTGAAGCTCATTGCTAAGCCCAGAAACCACTTGAAGACCGAGGTTTCGGTGGTACTCTTCTGTTTCTTGTGAAGAATCCTCAATGAGATCTTCTGTCTTCACACTGGACATACTCGGGATCTCTCTTAATCTGCGAGCAGCTCTTAAACCTTCCGAACGAATTATTTCATGGACGACAAAGTGTAGCAGTGTGGTCTTTCCATCTGTTCCTTTCACATCTGATAATTTCAAGAGTGTGTCAAGCTTGAACGCCATAGCACCACCACGATAAGTGCCATCATTCATGCGGTTGCCGGTTTTGAGAACAGCTTCCAAGAGTTTCAGAAAGAGTCTGCTGTTTCTGAGCTCCTTACATGCTACCTGAAAAGGAAATACAACGTTAATTCCACCAAAACCTGACGTATAGGGTGCGCTTGCATAACACTAACACAAGTTAAGAACAAGAAACTAAAAAGTGCAATATGAAGCACCTCCAACATCTTGGCACTGAGCTGGCCAATTTGGCTCCCCACAAGTATGCTACTTGCCTCAAACAGGCATCACAAATCAAAGCTTCCAAATGCAAACAGCATTTGGACCAATGAGTTGAGTAATGTTCTTCAGCCACTCTGAGAGTTACAAAAGCCCTATAAAGAGTTGGGCTTTGTTTGGTATTGTTTTAGTTGTTTTGGGGAAAATGTATTTTAAGGAGTGAGATTGGGGAATTTGATGGATGTTTGGTTTTGGTTTTGGTTTTGGTTTTGGGGTGATTGGAGATTATTTTGGGAAAAAATTATATTTTTTTATTTGTTTGGGATAAGACATTCTCTATTGTAGATATCAAAATTAGCAGGTCTTTTTTTGAGTTAGTGGACTGAAAATATGTCAATATTATTTTCTTTTTGGTACATATATTTATAGTGAGTGTGATATATCTATATCTATATATATGTATATATATGAAATCAATTTTCTTGGGGAATGGGAAAAGGGCTTCAGTGTAGGAAGCATTTTGGGGAGGACAAAGTGTAGATTCTAAGGTGACTTCGGAGAAGGTGTTGGTATGTTTGGTATTGTTCTCCAAGTTGGGAAATATTTCAGGAGAACTGAACCAAATTTCCTTGTCAATTGATTGTTTAACTCCTCAATAAATGAATCATAACAGTCAATTATAAAATTCTTACCCAAAGAAAAGCTTCAATGTACTTCTAAACAAGATTATACTATTAGTATTTGAATCACCAGCAAAGGTCCAAACTAAAAATTTATGGATTTCTCCACTTAAAATTCCTGTTACCCATATATATGAAAGAACTTCTCATACTTGAAATGCAAGTGGACAGAAAGTAAAATTCTATTGACAAGATGCACACAAACCTCTAAAGTTGTGAAGGACTCTTTGATTGAAGAAAATTCCTCCTGGAATGTGCTTACGAACAACAATGATTCCAGACGTTTAAAGGCAAAGGGAATTTCAACAATGACCTTGAGGAATCTCTCAGCGGGGCCAAGTTGAGAAATATCTCCAGTATATAACCTGAGTTTTAGTTCTTCATCTGTTGTCGGTGCCATCTTCAACAAAGTTTGGATAAGTTCTGTTGGGAGCTCATTACCTGACCAGTAGTATTTACAGAAACTCCATTAAGAAGTTGAACTGCAAAAACTAATTCACAAACAGATAGAACGATAATTATGAGAAGGGAAAAGTGCTGAATAATTAATAAGCATATCCACTGAACGATTCAACTGCTTTACTCAAATCTACATGGCTGTATCCAAGAGAGAAAAATGGAAGAAAAGTTTACTACTATAGCAATCCATAGTCATATAGACATGTAGCTGTACTTTTTGTTTCCTGTTCCCTCTCATGGTAGTGAACTTTTCCTTTCTTAGAAAGAAAAGATTCTGCCAAGAAAATGATGATATAGCATGTCTAGTAATTTTATATTGCATGTATTACAGAAACAGAAGCACTTATGATATTGCATTCAGTGCTTGGTCAAAAAATTGCCAAATCATGTAGAGGCACCTTCTTTGAGGGCATCACTGACTTCTTCTGTTGTCACATTTAATGCTTTTAGAAGAATCGCTAAGTTTTGTGATTTTTTTGGATCAATAATCTGAATGAACTGTGGAGAGGAATCAAAGGAAGGTGAGTCTTTTCTGTGCTCATTTTTGTTCTTATCAGTTGGCACATATCCAAAGAGACTTTCCATCATCTCCTCGTTAAATCTGCGAATCCAGAAAGCAGTTAAGAGATTCACATGACAGATCGAGACATGAAATATCGTTCAAAGTAAAAATCAAGTCAGAAACCCAGGATAATTACTTACTGAAATGATCCAGCTTTAATCTCATGCCAGACCATTGAATGATTTGGGCTTGCGAGAACCTTATCCCAGAAGAACGGCTTTAACTTGGTCTTCGGAGCTCCAGATTCATCAGAAAGTACACTTGACTCTCCTGTGGAAGAACGTCGATGGTGGGGTCCAAGCGGGGAGGGCTTTGCAGGCATTGGTGGATTAGGAGGACGACGACCAACTTTAGGCGGTGGTGGAGGGGCAGGAGCTGGGGGTTTAGGTGGAGGAGAAGGAGGTGGTCCAGGGGGCGGTGCAGGTGGAGGTGTCCTTCCCGGAGGAAGTGGTAATGTGGCAGTGGCTGCCTTTCCAGCTGATTCTGCACAACCTTCTGCAAACTGAGATTCAGCTTGAGAAGAATCAGGATTACCATTAGCATCCAATGAACTGCCAACAGTTGGTGGAGCCTTGAAATCTTTACGGCTTGGATTTGTGATGGTGTTGGAGGTTTGTGAAGAGCCTGAATGATTATATTGCAGCTAAGAAGAATGAAACATAAACTGAAAGAATCTCTATGATAAAAAATTCAACCACAATCTATGACATACCTGCAGAAATACTACTGGTGCTAAAGTTGAGAAGAGGCTTCTCATCTCTTTGCCCATCTTTTGGCTCAACCCTCCCGCTTTTGTTTAGACAGTAAAGGAAGAATAAAGCCATGACTGCAAGTCCTGCCACTGAAAGTGAAACTACAGCAGCTATAAGATACAGTATATTATTGTTGTTTTCTCGCGACGGCTTTTTGGCTAATGGTGAAGGATGATCCATATCTGACGGTGGAGGATTATTGATATCTGATGGAGGCGGATAATCAATATCTGATGGCGACGGAGAGTCAGCCGGAGATGGTTCAGGACCTTTGGCAGGGGACTGCACGAATGATGGGGGGGTAAGAGAAGGGAATTGAGATATAGGTCTTGCAGAAAAATATGCCGGTGATAATGCAGGACCAGGGATTGAAACTGCTCTTATAACGTGATGTTTCACCATCTTGCGTCTGAGGTACCTTCTCGGAATACTAGCCGAACCAGAGAACAGCTCTTGAAACTTACTGCACACAATCTCTCGCTTGTCTCTTAATGCTTGCAATGGAAAAGTTTTCCCTCTTAAGCAGTTCAAAGTAGTTTCCTTCTCCTTTGGAGGCAGATCAGCTGTAGCCTTCTGTATAGTTCTTCTCACCGAAGAAGTTGAACCAAATTCACCACCATTGCAACTGCAGGCTGTTGACTGACATAGAGTTGGATCTAAGTCTTCAACAGCTTCAGTGCCATCTTTTAACTCTTTTTTACAATAGTTCCATACTTGTTCGGTCTGTCAGAAAAAATTTCATCAAAGTATTTAGGAGGCACAGTATTCATGTTCTTGATAAAGATTGGCGCAGAAACTTTTTTCTTTGATCAACAGAGGCTCTTTTTACCGAAGAACACATGCAATCAGAAGCTAATAAAACCCCTTCAAATATCACCTAGGTGTCTTTTTTTCCTTCACTAAGATTTAAAAAGAATCTACTGTATAATGAATGATATTACAATAGATAAAGCAACAAATACACAAAAAAAAAAAAAAAAAATTGCAATTTCAAGCACATTCAAACAGAAAAACTGCTAACAAATACACAACTTTGACAGAAATCAACTGCTAAATTCACATACCTTATCTTTATCAATCCCCTGAAGATCCCAAGAAACTCCATTGCCTAAAAAGCTTTCTGCTAATTTCCTATTTCCTTCTGAGTTATTTGCTGCAAAAACACAGATAAAAGCAACAAAAAAGGCCACAAATCTGGTGTCCATTGTTTCTCAGTTGATCATTAGTCCCTTCTCATTTGATTGAACCCAAAGAAAAACACACATAGCCATATCTGCAGCTATGCATGCACACAACAAGGAATCTTCTTGATTTTGAGCCTTCAATTCAATGCCCCATAAAAAGGGGAAAAAACCCAGAAATCTTTCAGCTTTTTTATCTGAAAATTCCCAAAGTCAAAACAACAGAAATAAAAATTCTATATTCTTTTACCTATAAAAAACACGCAAATGTATATTGGCTCCTAATTTTTTTTCATCCAACGATACAAAATTCCCAACAATGCTTTAACGTCCTTTTCTAACCCCACAAATTTGCTGATACCCTCTTCGTATTCTTGGACCTTCAATGCAAATGAAGTACAGTTATGGAACCCAGAAATTTCCTTTTCCTCAGGCCTTCAAACAAATGGAATATATATATATATATATATTATATACAAAAAGGCGTCCCTATTCAGAAATGGAGTTTGATTCACAGAATTTTGAAAATCAAAAAGGGTTCTTCAATGACTTTTCCGAAGAGGATTTTCAGAAAAAAGATAAAAAAAAATGCCTTTCGGGTCAGAAATTGAATATCTGTTGGGAGTTTTGTTCGTTGAAATGCTGCATGTTTTACGGAGGAGAGAAAGAGAAAGAGACAGAGACAGGAAAATGAAATGACAAAAGAAAAAAGAAACGTGAGCAGAACTACAGGAAGAAGGGAGATTAGGGGAAATAATAATAATAATAATAATTTTGGCCTCTATTAGTGAAATAAAAATCATAAAAAATTAGAATCTAAGTATTGAATATAAATAGTGCAACATCACAACAAATTTTTTTATTTGTTTTTATGCATTTTGACTAGGGGTAGCAATCGTGTTATGTTGAGATGTTTCTGTTATGTTGAGGTAGGATATTACAAAATTTTGCTCAACTCGAATTCAATCCAATAAGCTTCAATCCAAACTCAACCTAAAAGTTTTCGTGTCAACCCGAACCCAACTCGTTTCAACATATGATTATTTTTCATTAATAATTCATTTAAAAAACTTACACATTTTATATTCAACTAAAATCGTAATAAAATAATCAATTTATATCAAGATTTTGATAAAACTCAACTTATATAAAAAATTTAGAAAAAGTTAACTTTATACTTTAGCAACCCACCTTTTGTACCATAAAACAATTTGATAACACATCATTCAATTTTCTCTACAACATCAATAATATACAAATTTTCATGTTAAATCAAAAATTTTACACAATTTAATATTAACAACAATGATACAAAATTCCAGCAAAGAAATATAATTCGTCTCATTCAATGATTAATAATCAACTCAATATCACAAAGTAGTCAAGATTTATATAGTAAATAATAATTATTAATTTTTACAAATCAATTTAGAGTTAAATTATTCAAAAATAACATGTCATTACTTAAAAATGCAAAAAACATAGGCTTATTATCGGGTAACCCGAACCAACTCATAATTTTCGTGTTGTTTATCGAGTCAACCCAATAACCCTCAACCCAAATTCAATAATATCTTGTCGGTTTGTATCGTACTGAAAATTGCCATCCCTAATTTTAATAGGACATAGGATTTCAAATTAAAATTAAAAATATAAAAAAATGCATATATTAATATTAGTATCCTCTGATTGAATTAATACTGATATGTCGTTATTTAGAACCATAACTTTTTATTCATTTTATAATAGGAACCAATTTAATAATATTTTCATTTTTCAATCGAATGCGGAAGAAAAAAAAATATTCTTAAATAAAGAGATTATTCTATTTATCAAATATATACTGACTTAATTACAAATATTTAAATAAGAATAAGAGATATTTCTCAATCAATTTCTCCTTTTCTCATTCTCCAGGAACTAAAAAAAAAAAAAGTCATTTTCAAGTTTGAATTTATCGATTCCGAAAATTTGTATTTATTTTACTTTGTTTTTCTGTAATGTTATGAATCGGCCATTTCAATTTGGTAGTATGAAGCTTTGCTTGTTTCCTATCAAAAAAAAAAAAAAAAAAGCTTTGCTTGCTCTCATTATATTGTTTTTCTCTAGCAAGAGTTTTCCATTTTGTTACATTTTCATCAAGTATGAGTGCTAGATTGTTTGTGTACTAAAATAACTTTTTTTTATTTTACAATCTTCTAAAAATAGAAAATACCACCATTTGCATCATTTTCAATGAAAATACTATCCATATTCATTTTCATACCTATAAAAAATCTATAAAATCCTACTAATTTAAAAATAATTATAATTCACTAACTAATTAAATATTAATTTTTTTATCATTTCAAGATAATGGGACCCACATAAAATTTAATACTAATTTTTCATCACATCATCATCCATTAACTTATTAAATAATTATTTTTTTCTATCTTTTGAAAAAAAATTGAGGCCCAAATCAATTTAATAATAATAATAATTAATACTATTACATTAAAATATAACTTTTAATTTACCTTCTTTCAAAATTTTCACAATTCTTATCCAATTATATTTTCATTTTCACAGGCAAAATAATAATAAAATAAAAATATATTCTAAAATAATAAAAACAGAAAATGAGAATGAAAACACAACCAATGGAGACCTGAATATCTTGGTAATGAAGCACATCACTACGCTAAGACAAAGCCTGATGGAGTATTTCCTAAATCTCCTACTCGGACACAGCATCTATTTTGGTGTTAGTCGCCTCGACCAACAATGGTGTGGCCAGTTATGTATGTTGTTCGATTCATAAAGATATGCTCGATTACCTCCATTGCTAATGGGAAGGAGGTGTTCTTTTCTTTTCTTTTCTTTCTCTTTTTCATATCATTCCTTCGTATTCATGGGTTTGACGTTATAGAACTTGATTAATAAAAGGTAAGAAATCAATTGAATTGATTAATTTAAACAAGCATTAGATTTATATTTTGTACATAAGTATATATGTAATATGCAATTTTTCTGCACATATATGTTAGTATATGTCGGCAAATAACAAATATAAAATATTTTAATTTGTTTGATTTGAGAACTTAAGTTAAAATTCAAAACTCGCCGTGAAAATTGTTTGTGATCTCAAAACTTGCTTCAATTAGTCCGGGAATAAATTTGCTGTCGTCCCTATTAAATAATATAAAATTCCGTAATGACAAAAAATATGCTTTTGAAATGAGTGGATGGTTAGAATTAAATACAACTATATAATACAGAGATACAGAATAAAACTTAATTATTTGGATTAAGTTTTTGAGACGCTCATCCAAAATTTACTTCAACTATTGTTCAGCAAAAAATAAGAGCTTTGGTTTTGAATTATCGAAATAAAATGTATGCATTAGTTATGAAATTGCAAAAATACATAGATTGTTCACCTAGTAATACATATAACCAAGAAATCTCATGTCTAAGGCAGGATTTACAAATGGAATTTCAATAGTTGTCAAAACTAGGAGTACTTAGTTCGTCGCCCAACTTATTCCATTGATGTTGTGCTTCCATGAAGCTAAGGTTTAGATGAGGCCCGATAGGTAAGCTTGTTCCACTTTCATCTTCTTCCCTCATTGGATTGATCCTTAAATGCAACAAAGTGTGAGTGAATATGAGATTTATTTCCTTTTGAAAAAAAACAAAGAGAGCATTTATATTTATTTCAATTTTATATTTTGCTTCGTATTTTATTTTAAGCTAAACTTTTGCTCGCTTTCTATTTAGACTATATTTTCAAATTGAATTGCGTCCATAATTATTGCAATAAAATCTATTGTTATATATAAGTCGTGTGCACATGAGATAATGAAACATTACAACTATGTGACAACTAATCATTGAATAGACTGAAAAATAAAATATAAAATTCAAATAGAAGATTATTGTGCGCATGATTATCATTTGAACTTATCTCTTTTAACTTAAATGGTTACACACACATTAAACCTTTTTGATAAGATTCTTCATAATTATAACTTTCACAAATTTAATAGTGACAAAAATTTCATTTAAATTGCAACCGTTGAGAATTAGTGATTGAAAATTTGTTATAAGTTTTTACTATAACAATTAATGCCACAGTAATGATGATAAAATATTTTTGTATTGTCACTGAATTATCGGTGTGTGTATATATATGTTGCAATAAACGAAAATGACAAAACCTACCCGTTATGGTTCCCATCAATGGAGTTTTCTGTTACTAAAGTTGCATCCTCCATCTGAACTGATGTTCCCTGCAACTACCAAAGTAACTACTAAATATAACATACATGTCTTAATCTTTTTTTCTACATAAAAAAATATGTTACCTCAATGTTTTCAGTTCTTTCATGAACAAGTTGGTTGCCTAGCAATTTGGCCTAGGTACAAGGATTTACCCAAAAAAAAAAAAAAAAACGATTAATGTCTCGCCAAAAAGTTATCTAAAAAATATTTAACTAATTACATGTGAAATTTAATAATACTTTTATTCAGTTATAATTGAATGAGAACTAATCAGTTGGTATGTATCAATTGCCGCATTGATAATGATAGAATTTTCTCAGCACTTACTTTCGATAATTGTATACGCTGAATGGCACTTGTAAGGAACTGTTGGTAGACTCCAGCTTCAAGAACTGAATTGATTTTTTCTACATCAGGTGCATAATACCTATCAGGGCCAAAAAAAAGCATATAAAATATTTATATATGAAATAATTCTCCTATATTTTTTTAGAAATTCATAATAATCATACAAAAGAAATTTAAAAAAAAATGAAGAACAGAAAGAGTTGAGTAATATCTAACCTTAGTTTCTCCAAAGATTCACGTTGTCTCCGGTTGAGTTTGTCCAATTTTTCCTCAAGATCCTAAAATTAATGAATTTTGAATATAGGTCAAATGCATATCTTTTGTGATTATGGTAAGAAGAGAATAAATTTGATTAGATTAATTTCTTTAACAACACAAAGCAAAACCTTTTACTCCATAATTAATATGATGCACACTTTGAAATGATATCTCGATTGATGATTTCTTGTTGATGAATGGGAAAAATTAATGAAAAATAACTTATTTTTTGAAATTCTTTTCTAAACATTTTTTCACCCTAAATTTAATTTGGACAAGTTTTGGTCAAATTTTCGAACTTTCTAATTTGATTCCAAATGTTGGTCAATTTAATTGAGAAAAATAATCCATTGTTACCTCGATACTAAACTCGTTGGCCAATATATCACCATGTGGATTGTTCATGCAAAACAAAGAAAGAGTATCATTAATTAGAAGTTTGCAAATAAATAATTCTATTATATCTATTTATCAGATAATTATTTTTATAAAAAAATATTTAATACGTGTTTTGTGTATTTATGAAATAAAATAGGAGACTGAATAGGAAACGAAATGGAGGATTTAAACCGCTTTTATATACAAGTGCACACACATGTTCCTATGCAGTAATCATAGGTGTATAGTCGACTCAAAAATATTATGATGTGGTCCAATAAATGGTCCCTACATATACATATTTCTTATAAAATTTAAAAATATATTGATCACATAAACGGAGAAAAACGGTTACATTGCTATTTTTTCCAACATTTCTCCTTCGAACTTTAACTCCTTCAGCCTTCGAGATAAGAACTACAAATATAGATGTAACACATATTAGAATACAAATATTTAGTGAAATTCTCTTCTTTTTTAGATAATAAGTTAATTTCAGATCAATCAAGTTAGAGTAATATTAAAGTGAGTGACATAATAAATAGAAATTACATCCACACATACCTCTTCATTATTAATAGGTCTGCATGTGAAAAAAAAAATCAAATCATACGTAATATTGTTAATTTAAAAAAAAGTGAAAGTGAATAATTAAATGACCTAATTAACAACTTAAAACAAATATCTAATTAAGCACATACCCTCCTCTTAGCTCATCAGGCCTGTCAACGAACCGAAGGAAGATATCCTCAACCCTACTGTACAAAATTAAAAAAGAAAAGATCATCATTTTCGTGCAAAAAAAAAATAGTAGAAATTTTCTACTCTATTCTATATTTTATATTCTATTCCATTTCATAAATATATGTTATAAAATAATTGATTGAAAATCAAATACTTAATATATATATATATATATATTCATCAAAATTAAAATATAAAATAAAATAGAGAATTTAAAGTGACAAAATGCTTAATTCACAAAAAAAGCACTTGTTGAATCAACTTCTGTGTATCAACCTTCCATGGCTAGCGAAGCTGGTGAGGCGGCCGGTGGGCGCAAACATGATGAGACCGACATCCGTATCGCACAAAATAGATAGCTCGTTGGCCTTTTTCACAATACCGTCCTTGCGCTTTGCGTATGTTGCTTGGCGAGTGATTGGGTTATCAATCCGCCTCACGGCGAGCTTCTTGCGTCCCATGATTGGAGAGTCACGTAAAGAATGAGAAGTGCAGAATTAGAAGAAGAAAGCAGACTTTATAACTTGGTTTTTCAAATGAAAAAAGTCAACTTATTTAATTTTGAGCTAAGCTATAGATTTTATTGCTTTTATGATGATTTATGATGTGTCAAAGTTTGAGGTTTATAATCAATGAAGAAATCTGCTTTTGTAGCAAATGTGGGATTTTGAATTGCATAAGTGATGGTGAGTTTATGAATGGCAATTCAATACACAATCTCAAACCAAAAGGAGTAGATGCTCATGGCTTTTATGGGGAAATTTTTGTATGCACAAGTGTTTTTGTATTAAATGGTGAGATTATGCATATCATTAACTATGAAATTTCGTTATGATTACGTACATGACGTAATGTACGCATCAATTGTGATATAATAAAATTATAATAATTTATTAGTCATTTCAAATGTTCGTTAAATTTGAAAAATATTATTTATATTTCTGCAGAAACTGTCATTTATATCACAATTTAATATGTATTGGCCTTTTTAATAATTTAACCATATTGACACTTGTTGCGATATGAGTTGACGTTAGTCTATTATGCATTAAATCACTACAGCATGAAAAAAATACTATATTCAATCAATTCATAAAATTTTTCAATTAATAAAATATATCTATCTAAAATAAAACAATAGTAGATCTCCAAAAACGTAAAGGGATTACATTGTATCAACTCAAACATAAAATTGCATGGACATAATAAAATTTCAATTTCAATATCCAATCTAGCGAATAATTCTAATTATAATAAAATAACTAAGCTCAAGTTCATATGTAGTCCCAAATATCGTATGCTAAGAGCTTGCTTACTTCGCATAATAGGTTAGAATGAGGCACATTATCCAACAACATATCTTGTTTACTCCAACATGGGGTGACTTTGTAGATAATTCATGACTCACCACTGTAGCTGAATTTTAATGGATGTGTCATCCCAAGCTAGGCAAAAGGCAAATTCATCCTGCATGTTGGGCTGGAAAGGATGACAATAAAATTTACGTGGTTGTCCTCCAGTTAGTTGAAAGAATTATATTAGTGTCCCTATGAAAGATATTCTTTGGTAGGATTGTAATTAGATATTTGAAAATTTATTTTTCATTCGCATCTGAATTCATTTATAAGGTATATTATTCGTATTTAATTAGTAAATATTTGATTGTAAATAAAGATGAATATGGTAATTACATATCCGATTTGTTTAATATCCGCTTCAAATACATATACATTGGATATATCCATTTATATATTCGATTATCCATAATTTAATTAAATTCATTATCCATATCCGATAAACTATATTGATAACATATTCTAATTTTTCATGTATTTTAATATAAATAATATTTAAATAAATTATCATATATAATATATTATTGTGCATAATAAATTATTTTTATTTTTTCAATATGAAATCTCATATTGTGCTATTTTTTTAATAAATTATTTTTTTTCTAGATTTTAATATGTTATTTATTTGATTACTTTTGTAATGAAATTTATTAGAAAAATTATACATTTTATTATAGGTTAACGGATTAGGATATTTGAATATTAATAAATGAATATTCAGATATTCATAAACAAATATTTGGATATTTATAAATAGGTGTATCCTAATAATTCTAATAGAATACAGATATATTTGAATTCAATTAATATCCAATGAATACAAATTTAGATATTATTATAAAATATCCATCAAATACAAATTCAAACATAAATATAGTGTATTTAATCCGTTTAATATATATTTACAACCCTATTCTTTTCTAGTAATTATGCATTACAAATACTATACACTACAAATATTGTTGGCCAACTTACTCCATACCCATACAGGAAGATGGGGCGACCACACCCGACGAATAATATGAAGGAAGAGCTTCATATTTTGCTTTCATGTACTTTGGTTATTGCTTCTCGTCATACTTTATTTCATCCTACACATCAAAGATAATATATTTTAAATAAAACAATAATCCTTTTTATCAACCAAAAAGGTGTTCCATTATCAAACATCCAATTCCATAAAGGTAAGACGACCCCAAAAGTATTAGCCCATGTGATTAAACAAAATTAATTAACCATCAATTCCAAATATCACAACATAACTTTTGACGCTGCTATAAATGTCATGTCCTAACCCCAAAAACAATGACAATTTGGGGTTATACGGACGCACTTAATCTACTCATAATTATTAAATTATTTGATTTCACCATTTACTCTCGCTTAATATAATGGCACAATGTGCAAGTTTTGAAAGCAATAAACTTTCAATTAGTTCTATTTCCCTATAACATTTTTCATTACAGGAAATAAAATTAAACATCTCAATTCATTCCTTGATGGCACCTCTAAAACATTCATAAAATATCCCCAAATCAAATACAATCATTATATGTATATATATATATATCTTCTCGTATAATAATTACACAAACATAAAAATACTAATATAAAATCACATTTTAACTCATTAATTAAATAAAAAAAATACTCATTTGACACGTGTACTGCGAAAATATCTCATTCCAAAGTAAAATTAAATACATCAAACAATCTCCAATCATTTTCAAAATAAAATTAAACATAAGTCATCTTACCTAACCTCACTTGTGAAAGTATATTTTTTCATAACATTTTCTCCAAACAATCCAAATAAAACCAAACAAATGCCCAACAGTTTGGGAATTATATTTCGTCGAGTAATATTTTTGGAAAAAGAAAGAGTTACATTATTTTTCAAAAGTACCCTTATTTTGAAAAAATAAAATAATTATTTTAGAAAATAGATCGAACTGAATCTCTCACGACGACGTCGTAGCACTCCTCTCTATTCATCAATCAAGCTCCGGCGCTCCACCGGGTTTCAGATGATCCATCAATGGAGAAGCACGTTCAGATATTCCTAAACAGGCTTTCCTTCGCCTGCATAACCGTAGCCACACTAGCCCTCCTCCTCCTCTACCTCCAAACCCCTGAAACCTGCTTCGACCCCTCTGACCCGAACCCAAAACCCCATACCCGTTTCCCCAAATCCACCTGCGACTTCACCCACCGGTCCTACACCTCCCTCGAGAAGCGGAACAACCGCCTATGGGCCACCAAGACCTGGACCAACGCTGTCTCGTCTTACTCTTCCCTCTTCAAAACCCTCCAGGCCCGGAATTACGTCGCGAACCACTCTCGGGTCCTGATTGTATCCGCCGGGCCGGGACATGCCGTCCACGCGCTGAAGGAATTGGGAGTGGAGGACATCACAGCGGTGGAGCTGGTGGAGTCGCCTCCGCTGGTCACCCGGGCGGATCCCCATAATATGCCTTATTTTGATGATATTTTTGATATCGGTTTTGGTGTTTACTTAGATAGGGCCCTGTTTCCGGGGCGGTACGTGGGGCAGATTGAGAGGACGGTGAGGAGTGGTGGGATTTGTGTGGTGGCTGTGGAGGAGTGTGGGGCTGATGAAGTGGAGGAGATCGTGAAATTGTTTAAGAGATCGCAATTCATTGATGCGAAGAATGTGAGTTTGGCTGGGGAGAGAAGAACTAGGATTGTTATGAGAGTTGAGAATCCCTCCTGAAGCTCAAATTTTTCTTCTTTTGGTTGATGATAATCGATTTTCTTCTTCTTCTTTTTTTTTTTTTTAAATTTGTGTTGTCTTCAATAATATTTTTTTTTCGTAATCTAAATCTATAGAATGAAGTTACATTGTGTATTGATTGTAGATGATGTTGTTTACATTTGATATGAATTATTCTTTTGTAAACAAAAGAAATATGAAACCATTATCAACTTCTAATGCTTACAAGTTTAATATATGAACTGCATCAAACTTCTGTACATTTCTTCTGGATTTCTGATTTGTGATATGCTACTTGCTTGTCGAGAAAAGGATAGTTTTCCCTAGCTTCTTTATGTGAACTTGATTTTGGAAACTCAGTAGTCTGGTGTGTACTTTATAGGTTTGTTCACTGTGAAAGCAAATATATTTAGCTAAGTGAAGTTATTTTTTGACTCTTTATTCTGGTAGCATAGTTGACGCCCCTCACAGCTTGAATTTCCGACTGCAGGCTATCCACGGTATGAAATTTTCCCTATAGCATAACCATATGATTGGTGAATGTATTATAATATATTCTGTTTTGTTGACACAAGAAGGCTCAAGCTAAGAATTGGTCTTATATGAATAATACATTTGTGCCGAAGGGGAGAAAGTTTATATTGATAATGTTTACAGAAAATAAGTTTGAAATGTGAGGCATAGCCCTGGCTCCTGATTCTGCTTTTCTGTATTAGAACTCCCCTAATGTTGAATTTGATGGAAATGCCAACATTGTCACAGCTGACAACTTGATAGCTTCCTTTCTTGCCTCTAACATGAAGTTATCTTGTGCGTTAAGTGCTTTTGATTGCTGGACATCTTTGACTATTTATTGGAGATTTTGTTGTGGTTCTGTTCCAATTTGGTTATGGTAGATGGATTTAGTTTTCCTCCCAACTTTGTGACACTTATTATGTTGACTAATGATGGGTTGTTTGTTTTTTGGATGATATATATTACCTAGTGAAAATAGGTTTATGCGTCTGAAATGTGTCTTGTACGAAGTTCCATTAGATGGCTTGTTCTCAATGCTGCCTAATATTATCTGTTGCTTGAAGAGCTTGGTTTAATTTATAATTTGTTTGCTGCATGTTGAAAAGAGCTAGGGCCAGCAAGATGTTTTATCTAATTCCACAGAGCTTGAAAGGAGTTGGGCAAATTATGCCGCACATAGCAATCTTATATCTGAAGGGTGATTTGCTTGTGGGGAAGGAAGAGACACAATCTTTTCTTCATTGTGTGAGAACTAAGAAGAGTTGTAATCATTCTTTGTATTCTCAATTCCTTCCACTCTCCCTGAATATAATTGTACCATGGACGTCCAATGTTTTTTTACCGGATGCTGATTCTGTAGAAATGAGATTAAAAGTTCTTGGAGCTTAGTTAGTTTGGTGCATTTTGTGTTTTGATGATTGACTTGTTTGCCTATCCGGAGGACCACTTCTAGGTCTCCGATCAGACTTCAAAATATCTTTGTAGTTCACACATAGATATATGGATTATGGACATGGGTTTGAGGACGATGGTCTGTTTCTGGAAAATGGGCTCTAGCATTTTTTTTTTGAAGTGTGGAAAAAGTAATGGTGCATGTGTTTCTTCTTTCTTTTTCCTTTTGATGTGTTAAGTTGTATGAAAAGGAATGCCTTCTGGGACATCATGTTGCATTGCATTCCCAGAATCAGCAGCCGATGGAAGCTTTGTGGATTTTGTAGACATTAGAGGATTGGATAGTGTTCTGAGCACTTAATTCTGAGGTGAAGGACTTGGAGCACAGAAGATGTCTTCACCACTTGGTGATGATTAAAATGGGAATGGAATTCAGCCATACTAGGGCGATGGTCGTAAAAGCTTTGTTTGATTAAACTTCTTTATTTGCAAACCTGGGCAGATGATGGCTGCTAAATACTCTTTGATGAAATTGATGTTAAGATGTGATTATAGGAATGCCATGATTTCTGCGTTTGCTATCATGCCAATGAAGTCTTGGAGCTTTTCTGCAATATTCAGTATATGATGAAGTGATTTGCCTGCTCTTAGTTTCTGTATTCCTACTGGTCTTTCATTCTTCGTTCTATCTTTGGATAGATAAACTAGTGTATGGAATTCACCATTAAGTTTCTTTTTTTAAAAATAAAAAAACATCTAATGAATTTGGTATATATAGATAAAGCAGAATAAAAAATAAAACACCAATTAAATTATTAGAGTAGTAAATCTGAATGAGCAGTATTGGCTTGTGCACAGCTGGGTCAGTTGAGCAAGCAAGATTGAGGCATAGATGTGTTGGCAACAAGGTTTTGAAA
>JACGDI010000694.1:398161-420203 GCA_014898725.1 Jacaranda copaia
TGAAATATCTTTTTATGAGATAACACTTTTCATTATGAGTGCTAATTGAATAATATTTTGAAATTTGAATTTTTCATGTTGAAAATGATGACATTGTCATTCATTTCGCGATTAGAAATTACTACTCTAGCAAGAAAACTAGAAAAGGAAAGGAGTTTACATAAAACAAACATAATGAAAAAATTTATAGATGTAAAATTCACATAATAATAATAATAATAATAATAATAATAATAATAATAATAAATAAAATTATTTATTATTATTATTATTATTATTATTATACAAGAATTCAAACATCACATATAAGTGTGAGGTGATACCATTCAATCAATTGATTATTTAACAATCCACATATTATTTTGGGTGCTTTCTTTTTTTAGCTTATTACATGTAAAACACAAAATAGTCCTCATAAAGCAAGATATATTTACTTACATAATAAAAGGCTCTATATTAAAGTAACAAAAGAATCGATGGCGCACACACTAAAAATTTATTAAGGTTCAAATATTGAACCTCACATTTATATGTAATGTTTTCAAAATCGGATCAAATAAAGAACCAGCAATGTAACTGGTTATTAATTTTACTAGTTCGTTTGGTATGGCGTCATAATAACGTAATAATTATATTTAATTTTATAAAATTATGTAATATTTTAATATTAACAAAAAATAAAACTTCCAATAATAAAAAAAATATTATTTGAAAATATCAATTTTTACTCATTTTTAAATATGTTCTTTAAAAAAAATACTATTTCACAATTAGTTAATTAAAAATAAATAAATAATATTTAATATTAATTTAAGTAATCATTCATTTCATAATTCAAATTCAAATAAAAATAAATTTTTCTACATTAAATAATCAACACAATCTAAGAGATATTAAACAAAATAAAACAACAAATTAAACATAAGCATCCACATATAATTACTATTTCATTAAATTTCAAGAAAATAAATCCATGTCTCAAAAAATTATATGTCTGAAATTTTTAGTCACCATCTTCCACTCATAAGCTCATAACACTTTCTTTCTTTCTTTTTTTTTTCTCCCCAACATTTTTCATTTTTTTAAAAAAAATAATTTTTAATATTTTTAAAAATAGAAAAATAAAAAAATAAGTGAACCGATGATGAATCGGTTGAACCACCACTGATGGACCCGGTCAAATTGGTTCAATAGGTCACTAGTTTTAAGTTTCAATTAGATTAAATTGGTCTCTGATTATCTGTTTGATCGGTCCAATCGATCGATTAGATCCAATTTTTCAAAACACTACTTACGTATGTATATATATATGAAAGTGATGTGGTTGGGTTAATTAATTTATTTGGCCACGTTTGATACCAATGTAATTAATCACAGTTTAATGTCAGAATAGGAGTAATATATTATATATGCCATTCATAAAACGTTTAAGGTTGGAAATTAGGTTAACCTTTTTGTCTGAAAAATCACGTGGGTTATTGTTGTCGTTTAAAATAAATTTAATTGTGATAGTGAGGTTGCGATTATTATTTACCCGCATCTCCAGCTTTGAAATTTGATATGTCCTTAATTACATTTATAGTGTCGAGTCATTATTAATTTTGGGTTGCCCATCACTGTAATTGAACAAATATAAAAATCATATGGAATGTTTGGTTATATTCCCTTAGAACAAAATTATTTTGAAAAAAAATATAATTAAACATACCTTCATTTTTCGTTTAAAATACTAAACACAAAATTTCCAAAATATTCTCTCTTATCATTCATTATCCCCAGAATTTCTCCATTTTTCAATATACACATATATATTATATATATTATAAATATTTTATTATTATTTTAATAATAAAAAATCACTTAATTCTACTTTCACTTTGAAAACCCAATAAAAAGCATTGATTTGTGTACTAAAATAAAAAATATTTTCTTCCAAAATCAATTTTTAACTATTCACTAAAACATAATGAAAAATCTATTATATTTCCCAACATAACTTTCACATTCTCCAATATCGCTTTTAACATTCATTCTCCCAAAACAAATATTAAAATAACACAAAAAACAAAACCAAACATTGCCATAATCTCCGCATTTATTCCAAATCAAATCCAGCTTGTAAGTTTGCTAGACGTTTTTACAAAAATGAATTTTTGCAACTATTTTGAATTCAATAAAAAAAGTAAACATAATTTGAAATATAAAAACAGCTGAATTTTCAATGTTTAATCTTCTTCTAATGCTATATTACAATCTAAATTCGAATAATTTGTGATCCAGTGGCATAAATCTCCTCTATTATGTGAGAGGTTAGGAATTCGAACTTAAATTGACTCCTTATATGTATAAAAATATATATTTTATATTTTAATTTACTTGATTCAATTTTAATAATAGGATAATATTACTTTGTTAAAAAGATAAATTTATCATTGTAAGTTCTATCAAAAAATTCCTATCCAGACGTGTACATTAAGAATTCGACGAAGGGAGCACACCTTATTGTGGTTTTAGGTTACATGGGCATTGGAAAATCCCAAATCCATGGGCCTACTTTTAAGCTAACAAGTTATTGTCGATCACGGTCCTCAATAACAATTGCTTTGGGCTCATCATATGGGGGCTTTCCACCTTACATGTGATGTGCTCGACAAATACTCTCGCAATTAAGGACAACGACGCTCAAACCCCACCTCTTCAGATTAATAAAAAAATTGTAATACTCAAATCAGTATTTTTTAATATCAAATATGCATATTGGGAGAGAACAATTTTGATTACAAATATTTTCTATTTCAAAATCATTTTGGAGTTTTACTTTAAATTTTTTAAACTAACTTTTTTATTTTCGAAGTTAGTGAGGGGTTGTTACTATAATTTTAATAAAAGAAATATCCACATGTGTTCTAATTAATATTAAATCAGTTTACTAAGGATAGTTTAGTAGTTTAGTTTACACATTTTTAATTTAGACTTTGTTTCTAACAATTAAGAGTATAGAGTTAATTATCATTTTATTGGTTTGAAACGTGATACTTGTAAAGTCATTATTTATTTTTATGTTTGAACACCAATGCAAATTTCAAGGTTTACTAGCATTTTATAAGAATTTGAAATAATTTTAGATTATCATTAGTATTTTACAGGAGGTTGGGGCCAAGAAGAAGAAAGAGAAGAAAAAGCAAAAAAAATATAAAAAAATAAATAAATATTAGTAATGAATTTTATTAAATACGTGTGGAGGGAGTAAATGTTACATAATACAATTTAAGAAAGTGACTAATACAACATTTTTGTTTTAAAAAAAAAAATATTTGACACTTATAGCTCAAAACATCCTTTTTTTTCCTCCAAAATGCCAAATTATGTTTTCTCAAAACATCCTTTTTTACCTTTCATTATCCCAAAAACTTTCCCATATTTTAATTTATATATTATATATATAATATATATTTTATTATTATTTTTACTATGAAAAAAATACTAAATTTTATTTTCATCCCAAAAATCCAACAAAAAAGTACTATTTTGATTGTTATAACAAAAATTATCTCATTCCAAAATATAAACAAACATATCAAAACTCCCCAAAATAAATTTTCAACTATTTCCTAAAATATAAACAAATATTCATTATATTTCTCAATACAACTTTACATTCCTCAACTTTACTTCTTAAACTCATTCTTTCGTACATTTTGCAATAATGTATCAAACATTACCTAAGCAAAGTTCATCCCTACAGAAAAAAAAAAGGGCTGTACCAAACCCTTTTTATATGGACATTCAACATGAAATCAACAAAAGAAAGTTTCTGATATTAGCCACAAACATAAAAAAGACTTTTGCTTCAAAATCAACATATGGTCATTTGGAGATGGACATCTGCATCCATTATTTCTCTTACACGTATCATTTCTTATTATTTGGGAATTCCAAATGAATGTCAAATCAATTTCTTGGGCCATACAAGTGCCCACCTTAACTCCCTAACTATGTACCGAGTTTGACTGATTAACAACCTCAAAAGAGAAAAGCTATGGCTCATAATTTCCCTCGCAAGAATCTCATAAAGTCTTTATGCCCTAAATCAACTATTCCTTATCTTGCTTGATTCTTTGTCAAAAATAGCCTAACATGATCTTCTTGTCTCCGTATTACTAATAAAAATTTGACACATGACAGGAAAGGGTTGTATCATGCACCTCTTTATTAGTTTGCCGTATAATATTGGGTCCCTCTATCTTGAATTTATTATTTTAATTTTTGTGTGGATGAACTAAAATAAAATTTTATTTTTTAATTTTAAATTTTTTTTAAAATTAAAGTGATAATATTGTAATATTAATTATAAGCATAACATGTAAAAAAATACAAAATTTATAATTTTTCTACTGTCATATAAAATTTTGTGCCAAATTGATCAATATCAAAGTTTTAGATGGAGTAAAGGGGGCCATTTGGTTTTATTTTATTTTTTGGAGACATTTCTATTTTCTAATAAAAAAGAATAGTGAAAAAGTTAGTTATGAATGTAATTTTAAAAATAAAATATTATTTAAATATTTTGTTTAAAATAAAATAATTATGTAGGGTTGAAAACTAATTATATTTATTGTATTTTTATATTAAAAATCATGAAAACGAGAGTGAGAAAAAATAAAACGTGAAATTGAAGAGAGAGTATAAAAATGTGTTTTAGGAAAATATGATGAAAATGAAAGTATCTATTAAAATAGATCAAAAGTTGATAGTTTTTTATTTTTATTTTTAAAAAAAATAAAAAAAGTTTTGAAAACAAAACCAAACAGACAGTAATTGATTATCTATTCAATAATCATACTTTTGACCGACGAGCCTTTTATACGTACAATGTTATCATGAAAGGATATATAATGATCGTAGGAAGAAAATTAAAAATTGCTGGATTTATCATATTTTTTGTGGTTCATATTTTATTTATCAATTGAATTTTCATACGTTTGTAAAATATGAGAATTTCTGCAAGGCAGCTAGACATAAAAATGAATCTTGGTATACAAAATCTATAGTAACATTTGTATAAAAAATTGCACACATGAAAGAAACAACAAATTTACTAATATAATAAATTAAACTAAAGATTAATTTTGTTCCTATTACTAATTTAAATGTATTAGCATTACACTTTAGATATGCATCTCTTATACAAATCATCTAAACTTTTATGATACATAAATGACATCATGGTATCATGCCATAGAAGCTAGACATGATAAATAACATATTAGGATTGTTATATAAATGCCATTGCCCACAAAATTAAAAAGGCATATAATTAATAATCCTAAACCATTTGTAAAAAAATTTCTATAATAATCTATTAATTAACCAAATTTTCAAAGAATTTTCGTTGAAATTCTAATTCGACTCTGACTTTGTTTCTAATTCGAATTAAAATTCATTCTCCTATCAAATAAATTAAGATCCTAATTGAATCATTGTAGTGAATCTAATTTAAATGATTTTAGAAAAATCTTTTGAACGATCCAAATCAACTGTCATTAATAATAATTAATCAATCGTCAATTAATTAATTTTAACTATTTTTAGTAAATATTCTTGACACAAAAAAAGTCAGAATAAGTGACCTGCCACTTGTTACATAATGGCACAGCAGTCATTATGAAAAGAAAATAAACAAAGGACGCAAGTTTTTCTAAGGCAGCACCATTCATATAAATATGGCTATTCTTTTTCAAGTTGGGCAAGAAGGATTACATTTTATAAACTTCTACAGAAAATAAAATAAAATACAGATGTGCCGAAGAAGATCAGAAAAAGAAGTTGCAAAAGTTAGGCGAAGGCGGGCTTGCCGGACGGCCCGGGAAAAAGAGATTTCCTGTGAGCTATGCAGTTTAGAGGCTTCATTGTACTGCCAAGCCGATGATGCATTTCTGTGCAGAAAATGCGACAGATTGGTGCATGGAGCAAATTTCTTGGCACAGAGGCACATTAGGTGCTTGCTCTGCAGCAGCTGCCGCAATTTTACGCGGCGATATCTCATCGGAACTTCTCCTAATGCCCTGGAGGTGATAATATTCTGCAGGAGAATGAAAGTGCCCAGATTCTTGTTTCTTTGATTCTATTTTCTTATTTTGTGTTTTCTTTAGTTTAGATTTCCGTTGATCTTGTTCTTTTTCATTAGCATATTCTTGAATTTTGATCCCTACTCTGTAAGCAAATTAATAGGGCGTTTGAGTGAGGTTATAACCTTTTTAAAATATATGATTAGGCGTTTGAAAACTTACAAGATGTTATAAAATATTTTTGATAAATTTTTTAGAATTTTTTTTTTATAAATTTATGTTAGGATTTTTTAAACTCTTTTAAAAAAATAAGGAATTTTTAATTTTTTTTTAAATTTTAAAAAATTGTTATACCCTATTTGCTTGTATGAGGATAAAGGAGATGAAAGTCTAATCCGGATTGAAGAAAGGTGAAAATATATTTCGAATGAAGAAAGATTAAATCTATATTTGAATTGATTTACTCTTTATTTTATGAGATGTGACTTGAATGATGAAAGAAGAAAATTTATATTTGGATTGATTCATTTTTTACTTTGCGAGATGTGAGTCAGATGAAAAAAGATGAAAATCTATACCCAAATTGATTCACCCTTTGCTTTATAAGATGTGAGTCCGTACTTCTACTATTGGCCGACACTGTAGAGAATGAAGAGTAGGGGTATAAATGAGTTAAGCTGAATTCAAATATAGCGAGCTCAATTTTAGCTCGTTGAATAGACGAAGGCTCGGGCGATCCTGATCGAGCTTAATAAAGTCATACAAAATAATTTATTATTTTATAAGTTTGATAAGATTTGTCACAAATTAGTAGGAGAATTCGATTCATATAAGTTCGGAGCAACTCTAGTTTGTATATATTTGGATTAGTTTGAGCTCATTTAAGCTCAAAATAAAATTTATAATTATAAACTTTTCGAAAAATTTTGTTATTTTCTTAAAATAACAAACAAAATATTATTATTATTATTTACTTATTTTTATGGATCTTATTATATATAATTTTGATGTATACAAAATATAAAAAAACTTGTTTAGATTTGCGAGCTTTTCGAGTTGAAATTATTGAGTTCGACTTTACTCGTTTAACTAACGAGTTCGAACTGTTCGCGAATGATCTCGTTTCATTTACACTCCCAATGAAAAGAGATTATTTGCAATCCTCCCCATTTTAAAAAAATGGTTATAACTCAACTTATTATATGAGTCCACTTATTTCTAAATCAAAGATCATAATCACCCCCTCTTGGGCACATTATGCCCTCTTTGTTCGACACAAGAGGCCAATAAAAGATCTTAGATTCAGAAAAAATAGTTGAGTCCAGCTAGGGTTCAAGTCCTCATTCCAGAAGGAAACCATACTTTCGTCCAAAATAAATTAAAAAAAGATTTGATCTATGAAAGTATCAGATCGAGGGTGTTCCTTACACCAAAATCCAGCATCCCTAACCATGTTTGTGTATCTCGAGCACTGTCTCTGAGCAAGATTTCTTTGTGAAATTACCTACTCGGTCCTGTCCCGTGCCTGCAAAAAGAAAAGCAGAAGAAAAGGAAAGAAAAGGGAGAGCTTGAAACATTTCTGCTTCCATATAGTAATCCTGTGAATCATTTTGGATCCTCTATTTCATTATTCATTTCATCTTTTATTCTAATTTAATGTATATATGATATGTGTATTTAATTTTGAATTAGTTATTTCTATGAGAAAATATTTAATAGATATATCTTTGAAATAGCGCAGGAGATGAAATATAAAATGAGATAGAGGATCTAAACTGCCTATCAACACATACATTTTTTTGTCTGTCTCACCGCATACATTTACCAAAACATGCACGAACCCCTTCAAGCTGAGGTTTTCCTTCCCCATCATTGTCCAAAATAAGATGAAACAAGAAACCATATTATTCACAAAAGATTGTCCTCTGGTTCTCAATCTCATAAAAGCTGAGAATCTGTCTTAAGGCTTCACCTCATCCAGATGTTTATTGAAAAAATATAGAGCATTATCTACCATAGTGACTTCAATGTAATCAAATTGTCTTGCAAGAAACTAAGAGCTCCCACAAGAGCAGAGGTGTTAGAAGGATGAGTATCTTAGTCACGAAATCACGTGAAAAATGAACAGAAAAAAATTAGTTCAAGATTCTCTAGTTTATGGCCACTTCTCCATAGTACTGGTTGTCGTTTTATTAAACTTGCTTCAATGATAGGATCGCGTTTTTGACTTTTGATCTTTCTGCATATAGCCTTCAGAAACTTTATGATTGACTCCTAATCCTTCAGGAACACAAATCGAATTAGCAACATTAACAAAAACTATCTTACAATATCAACAAGGATTATATGTCAATGTCGGATATAACCTCAAATCAGACAGGGTCGTCTCAAATGTCCAGCGGCCCACTCCAACGGCCTCTCATCCCTTGGATCTGTCTTTTGACAGAAGAAGTGTGTCAGAAATGGCGATGACATATATATCCAGAAAGGGCTAAACACTATGTAAAACTGAACCTTTGGCCATCATAAGACATCTCTTGAACTCAGAGTCATAACAAATCCAAGAATGTCAGCAGAGGACTAATATGTATACCTTTTTACCAAGGAAATTGTACTTCCACAGACAAGGGAGATATAGCGGCTCGTCTCACAATTCCCTTGTTCCGCCAGGATCATAGTCATGAGTTTCACCAGCCTTCACAAATCTACCTTTGATCCGCTTTCGGGTATCAGCTCTGGCTTTTCGTGAAGCATATCGAATTTGTTTACCAAACCTAGTATATCAGAAGCAAAATCACTATTGTAGCATTTAATTTTTACGATGAAAATGATCAATGATTTGGAAAAGGAAGAGCAGATTATTATTACATACGTTCTTGTCTTCTTCTTTTCATTGTATCTCATCTTGGCCTTATCCCTTGCCTGCGGACAACTAGGTTCATAATTCGAGTCCCATGGCGAATCGCCAGTCAGAAATAACGGCGACAATCCACAATCTTGATATTCAGCTGGGCTGCATTCTCCGGTGATATTAGATAGTGTAAGCGACATGCTTGAAGGGACTTGTCCACTTGCAAAGCCGAGGCCAATATTCGGGTTCATAAGCATGGCCTGCATCATATTAGCCGATCCGGCCGTCCGGGGCACTTGAAAAGTGCCAATAGTGCAATCTTGTTGTAATGACGAGGATGCCTAAAACGGGCGTATATGCATATGCTTAAATTTAAATATAAAAGAGAGCAAAGTGAAAATGAGCAATCGGCATTAATTGGTTAAAACAAGAACCTCAAGAGCACTTTCAATGTGGGTGATGTTAGATTGATCAGACAAATTTTTCTCCATCAGTAGGCCGCCCATTCCTCCATCACCCCCCTGATATCTCGGCTGGTTTTGCAACGTCGTCCCAAAGACTTCGTAACCGCTCTCAAAGCTGAGGCCGGCCATGCCATCCGTGTCGACACTGTCGGATATATCCTCAGTCTCATTAATCACAAGATCCTTGACAATATCAGCACAACCCTGGTAAATACATACTCCATTTTGGAGTGAAACCAAATCAACCCCAAAACTCAAAACATATCAAAAGGTTCTTGGAGATAAAATCGAGATTCATTATCGAAAAGACTAGATCACCTTTTGCCGAGATAAGAAAGGCACATTCTGATCTCTGTCCAATGATGTCAATCTCTGATCCTTATAAGCAGGCAGTGGAGGTAGCGGCGGAATGGACAATGGTCCGAATTTCACACCCGATGCGATCTCATTCAGTCGGTTCACCACCCCTCCTCCACCACCGGCGGCAGCTTCATTCCCACCATTAACCATAGCCAACTCCGGCTGAGGACCATTACAATCAAGCACCAATGACCAGATTTTAGAGAACTCAGCAGGAGAAGGGCATCCACTATAGAAGCTCAACTTTACACGGCGGTGGTGCTCCCGCCCGACGCAGCAGCAGCTGCCGCCGCTGTCGCAGGCTTGACAGATGGACAGCTTCTCGTCCAGGCAACGGACAACTGCCGACTGTGAGCTGCATTTGTCGCAAATGAGAGAACGGAGATGGCGGCAGGATAAGGCGTTGGCTGAGTGGACGCAGCCATCGCACTGCAAACAAAGACGGGCTGCGTCGGATTTGCAATAGACTACTGCTCTAACCACCCCACAAAACTCACAAACGGGCTCAGCCATTTCTTCTTCTTCTTCTTCTTCTTCTTCTTGTTCTTGCTCAACTTATCATTAAATAAATATCTTTACCTCTTGCCTTTTGGACTCAAGAAAATTAGAGAAAAATGGTGGTCTCAGCTTTCTACTTATATCAAGCATCATTATTAAACTCAAACGCCATCATCCTTAAAAGAGAGACCACCAAGAATATGACTAGTTTTTTTTTTTTTTTTCCTTATTCTTTCAATTTTATTATCGAACTAGGGGGAAAATTAAGGTTTTAGATATGATCTAATGTTTGACTATATGAATTAAATAATTTTTTTTATTTTTTGAGAGAATTAAAGGATACTTATTAGCCAATATCTAAGAACTGATTTCTCATTTGGTTCGACTTCAGTAAAAGAAAGAGGGGAAGGAAGAGTGATTTTTTTTTTTTAGAGGGACTTGGAGCTTCATATTTATGCACGTGTTTCCCGAGGATCTGGGCTTTCGCCACGTGGTGAACAGTGGGCGTTGATAAGTGATTCTGTTGCTGATATGGAAAAATGCTGGCCTATGGACTCGCTCGATGGCATGAACGGTAATTATGTTCGAAAATTAAGGGGGATATTCGTAGCCACAAGTCGTCCGTGAAATGCGGGAGAGCGTTTCGCCAGGCCTGTTGAGAGCTGTGGTCAACGACGTCGTCTCTAGCTCACACTATGTGGCATTGACATTTTACTCTTTTGTCCTTGGGTGTTTGCATAATGTGGGATTTTAGGCGAAGATATTGTTACTATGAATGATGCATTTATGTTTCTTTCTTAATGAAATTAATGGCTCGATCTTATGAAACATTTCTGCTTTGTGAAAAACTAAATTAGTCATCGTAGCATGTAACTTTTACATGCGTAAATTTAGTTTATCATATCATTTATACTAATTATATTGATAAATAATAGAAGATTGAATTTTTTATATAGTATAGATAAATAATAGCCTAATTTTAACAATAATCATATTAGATGACATACAATTAAGTATTGATTAACATAAACTTGTATGTATCAAATAATTTCTACATTAAAAAATGTGGGTTATGTATACCTGTACACTGATTTAATGAATTTTCCTATTATATTTTGACCATATTACTTGTGGTTAAGTGGTTTGTAATTTTTTGCCAAGTGATAAATGTATTTTTAAAATTAAACTAAACATTAAGGGTATAATTGGTAATCCTAAATATGATGTAATATGCGTAACTGCCACCTTGAGTAGATAATAAACTTTTTTTTTTAATATAGCATAGATAGAGATATAAATATTAGTATTTGTATATATTTGCGTTGTTCACATATTTTATTTAAAATATTATAAGCAAAAAAAGTTGCTCATTACATATGTTTGCTTCAATTTTTAAGGATATCACTATCTATAATTCTAGATGTATAAACTGATTTTCTTAAGCATCTTATACTAAAAATTTATCAATATAATTGAATTTCAACAACTTACATTACTCATTTGCAAATTTATATATATACACGTATATACATATACTAGTATAAGCGCACCACACAAAGCATGGAGTTGTGCCCACTAACATAATTAAAAATATGTGTTTTAAATATATATTTAATAAAATATAAATTTATATTTTTGAAGCATAGATATGCAACTTGTGCTTTTTAATCTTTTGATACATTTCCATTGCTTCTGCATTGAGATGATTTTGTTTCTCACAAATCATTTTCATTTTGTGACAGTGGAATTAGATGGATAAAGCCGTGTGAGATTGATACTACTCTAATTGGCTTGTCTATTTTTTTTTTTAGTCTTGTTTTTGCAATATCATGACTTGTTTTGTTTAGAATTTCTTAGACAAGTAGACTTTTTAAAATCCATTACCTATTCAAAATGATACCGCAAAGTAACTTTTTGTGAATTTATAGTCCATATGCACTAAATATAGGTAAATGAATAGGGAGTTGGAGACAATAGCTTAATAGTGAAATTATAGAAGATTCATATATTTGAAATATTATTAACTAACTATCTAAGTAGCATTTGTTTTCATGACATAATATTATGAAAGATCAAGAAATCATCTTATCTTGTTCCAAGATACCGATATGATATGATGATATCATTCTTCTTGGTGTAGATAAGTTCTATTTATAGTAGATTTGCAAGAACTTGGAAAAAGATAATACTTTTCTTGATCTTGTTATATAAAAAACAAGCAGCAAAAATTTCACTTGTCTCATTCATCGCTACCACTTCCAACATCTTCTTCATTGCTCTCACCTTCATCTTCAAAAGCAAGTTTAAATGCTATCAGCAAATTTATTTTGTTTTAGTAACAATAAGAATTAATTGACAAGAAACTTTAAAATTTAAAAATTGCTACATTCATACTTGTTACAATTTGCTTCATTTTCTTTCTTTGAGATGAAGAACGAACATCTTCACTATCACCAACATCTACTCATTACATAAGAATGAACAATTTATTTCAATACTTGTAATTGTTGTATATTTTCAATATAAATTCTGAAATTGCTAATTTGTTTATATTAACATATTAGCTTATAGTTCAACATAACTGTTTCATAGTTGTTGTTTTCTCATTTGCATCATTTAGCAAAATTTCTTCCAAAATATTTTTAGCTGAAGCACTCACAGAAACAATAAGATTGTTGCTCTTTTCATTAGCATCTTCTTGTAGATTTGAAATTGTGTATTGAGCATGTCCACCATCATGTCTTGTCTTATAGTATCTTTTGAGCTTAATCACAAATAACTTATTTTGTATAGCATGATTCATATCAGCAAGTGAAGGTGCCATTCCCTAAACTAGTGTAAAGATCTATCATTTTTTTAAACTAAAGAATATATTAATACAAGTTATAGCAAAATAACTTACAATGTTATGCATTTCCATGACTGCACACGCGTTCATGTTCATGATCTTCACAGCATCATCACCAAAGATAGTAGCTTCTAAAGATCTAGTATCGTCAACAACATTTGCAACAATTAACTCCCTAACAAGATTCCACATATCAAAATAAAGCATTTAATAGTATTCTATTATAAAAGTATGAAATAAATATTAAAAATTTTCAAAATAAATTCTTATTTATAAAATACTATCACAAATATGACTTTTTAAAAGACAATATCTTTAATTTGATGATATGCACAATATAAATGAACAATTTTTTATAGTTACGTATATAATATATTAATAAATAAAATCCTTAAAAGAATTGAAAACTAATTAGAATATATGATAATAAATTACCTTGGCCTTATCAAAGTTGTTTGACCACATTTTTGGCAATCTATTGTCCAATTTGCTTCAACTACATATGAAGTATTGCAACTTTCATAAGTCATGTAAAAGAACTTTTGATCTTGATTCGTCACTCCAATCTTCGCTTTTAACATGAATCTTTCAACCTATACACATTTGGTAATTATACATTAGTAAATCAACTGATACAATTTAAATACAAAGTAATGTTAAAGTGTTATTTAGTTAAAGAAAAAAAATAATATCATTATAATTTCACTAATTATATTTGACAATTTCACACATTATTAGTTCTTACGACTAGAGGTGTAAATGAAATGAGACTATTCACTAACGGTTCAAGTTCAGTTCGATGAAAGCTCAAATTCGGCTAGAACTTAAACAAGCTGAGCCGAGCCTAGCCTAGCCTAGGCTCACCAGTCAAGCAAGCCGAGCCAAGTTTGATAGTATTCGACTTGATAGGCTCGCGAGCCTAAACAAGCTTTTTATTATATATATTATATAATAATAATAATAATAATAATAATAATAATAATTTTATTTTTAAGAAAAAATAAAATTATTTAAAAATTAAAAATAAAAACCCTATGTGCTTATTTTGATTGGAAAATATGTAATTTGGAATTTGTTACTATCAGAATTGTATTGGTGTTGTTGGATTATATTTTTATAATGTTATTTATAGTATAATATTTGTTATTATAAATTTTGTTTCAAGTCTAAATGAGCTCGAGTTCATTCAAGATTATATGAGCCGGAACACATCCGAGCTTAAACGAGCTCAAACTCATCAAAATTTATAAGACTCGAGCTTTAACGAGTTGAGCCGAGCTTGAGCCTATTCTGACGAGTCGAGCTCAAGCTTAGTTATTTAGGCTCGCCCAAGTCCGAGTTCAAGCTTGAGCTCACGAATGAGTAAACGAGCCGAGCCCAAGCCTGATAGGCTCAAGCTTGGCTCAGCTTATTTACAACCCTACTTACGACATTAGAAACAGTGAAAATCTTCTCAGTTGGTAACAAAGAAGTTTTCTGAATTTTCATCATTTCACTTGTAGTAATGCGTCAGCGATAGAATGTTGATTGTTACTTCTCCTATGCAATGGAATAAAAACATTATAAGCTAAATGAAAAAATGAAATATCTTAATAGAATAGATGAATATATTTGTTTAAAAAAATCATGTGCCAAGTTTTTAGTTGTTGTGCGTCTGGAATAGCAGGGTCCATAACTATCATCGTCAATGGTGTTGATCTAAGAGATACTCCTATACAGATAAATTTTAGTTACACAATTACTCAAATTTATTTTATTAAATTAATTTTAAAAATAATGTATAGTTTTTTGTATACATAACAAATTAAATATGAATGAAAAATTCATGAAAGAATTTTGTAAGTAAAATAAATCTTACCATAATGACTACAGACTTTTAATTTTGTTGCACTTACATTTGTTCTGGAGTAGACATTATGACATCACCTTCTGATGCAGCTATATTATTCCAAAGAGATAGAATAATTGGTCTTTTCCTAATAAAAGAGAACTATAAAAAATAAATTAATTATGTAAAATTTTATATTAAATGCTATAGAATTTAATTGATAAATAAAGTATGTAGTTAAAGAAATAGAAAGCAAAATACTATACTCATGATTCAAAAGAGCAAACTCATGAATTAGGAAAGTATTTGGAGGAGTTCCAATGGTGCGCTGATCAAATTTCTTAATCACGATAGCTAGTATATCTGCAATCAATATTTTAAAAGAAAAGTTATATATAATAATAGTTAGGAATATACAAAAAAATATTAAGTAAATATTATTAATTTACCAACAGTATGTTTCTCAGCTGAAGGAGCTAAAGAAGTTAAAGACTGAAAAATTGGCATTATTATGGATAAAGGAATCACATTCACCAACTCTCTTTCAATGATAGTTTTTTGTGTGATAATCCAACTATATGGTTGCTCGTAATTATTATAAAGAGTATTGGCAAGAGCAACATGAGCATTTGAGATTAAGCATGTGTCATGAACTGCTAGGGTCTTCTCAAAGTGCTTAATGGCAGTATCAAATATTGTTGCCAAAATTTTTGTACTCTAAAATTTATAGATATCCAAAATGTATAATTAAATTAGAATATGACTGTTGAGAACATTGTAAAAACAATTGTAAATCAATAAATATAATTATAAAGTGATAGTTATTTTGGAACCATCTAATAGTTAAATTTAATAATTTTAACTAAAAATGTTATTATTTAAATGAACATAAGACAAAAAGCAATTATAACACTATAGTTATTTTAATATGTGTTTCTAATAACAATCTTATGTTATCATATATGCTAGAGCAATAAGATTAAATATATATATATATATATATTTAAGTATAACTTAATTTATAATAACAAAAATAAAGATAACTCAAATTTAAAGTTTATTTAAAAGAAATATTAAATTTTTTTAGATAACTACAAATTAGACATTTTATTTAAATGTGATAGCTATTATTATAGAATAATTTAGATTTTATACACTTAAAATATGAATAAAATTAAATGAATGTAATTTTAATTGAATATAAATGAAACAATTTATTTTACAAAAAATACAACAAGAAGTTATAGTATCTTAAGTACAATTTTTTTTAGCAATAATAAGTTTTTTAATAGATTAAGTGATCTATTTTTATTTTAATCAAACTTAATCTATAATAACTCTTCAAAGATTTTTTTAAGAATAAAAGCATATATATTTGGTTAAAAAAATATTTCAATTCATAAATAGAAAAAAAAAATATTGCCTTAGCAGATACTTGTAATAATGCTATACCGTTTCGTCAACTAATGTAATGTGTTAATAGCTTTTTGGACTGTGAATTGATTGCCATTCAGCACTCTTAAATTCAACTAAAACTTTAATTAACCAACTTTTTGATGGAATAATATCTCTAATGTGCAATAAAGTTTGCATATTCAGAAGATGCACTTGCAAAAAATAATGAGTATTAAATATACATTTATGGCTTAAAGATATATATTAAGAAAGTTGTATTCCTATAAAAAATATTAAATAGCATTTAAAGTAATACAATAAGCTTAATAAACATATAGAAAAATAAGAGAATAACTTTGTCTAATTAGGTCAAAGATTTCTTGATATACTATATTTTTAGTGAACTGCTGACATTATCCCTTAGTTAATGTTGGTTTAATCAACACTTTAATAGAAGATGATTTTTTAGTACAAGATAATGCAACATATATTTGCCCATGTGAAAAAACTTGCTGTGGTAAATATATTCCAACATGATCAAGCGTTTGACTTTGAGCTTTATTGATTGTCATAGAAAAACATGGCTTACAGGAAATTGAAATCTTCTAAATGATATTGGGCACTTTTCTTTGTTTGTACATTCTAAAGGAATTTGAGGAATAAAAACTAATTTACCTTTATGATCTCCAATTGCTATTGTAGCTTCAATAAGTGGTCACTTAACCTACGACAAACTAATCTCATTCCATTGCAAAGTACTTCTACAGGATTTAAATTTCGTAATAACATTATAGGGCAATTTTTTTTCAACACCAACTAATGTGGAGGTAAGCTACTGGAAATAACTGAGCAAAAAAAATCTTCATATTGTCCTTGATCTTGTGAATTTGAAGCTTTACTATAAATAATATATTCCTTTTGTTCACTAGGAAGTTTATCAATAAGTATATTATTTATTTCTATCATGTAATCATTTTTCGGAGTAAGAATTGCTCTACTTATTAAATCGTAAGGCTCAAACAAATAAGAATCTATACAATGGAAAAAACATAATTAATTAAATCTTCTATGGATTTTGCCTGATTTTTGTAGAACAAAAATTATTGTAATAAAAATATCGTCTTCAAATAAAAAAGGCTCAACGCCATTAGCTACTCTTAACAAAAAAGATGTAAATAATGGATCATCTTTTGCTCTTACATTTTCTTGAAGCTTTATTTTGATAAGTTGTGGCCAAATGCTAGATGAAACAAAACTTGCATTTATCATATGATGTTTACTACCATGAGGTATAATAGGTAGTGTTTGCCTAAAGTCTCCTCCAAAAACAACAACTTTCCAACCAAAAAAAACATCTTTTTCATTAGTAATATCTTGCAAAATCTATTAAATGCTTCAACAATTTTTTTTGTTGGCCATCGAAGCTTCATCCCAAATAATTAATTTTGTAGTCAAAATCTGTTTTGCAAGACTTGATTGTTTGCTAATTTTTGCATCATTTTTTTTCTTCAGTTTCAGTAGGTAACTTAAAGTTAGAACGTAGCTGCTCAACCTCTTGGTAAAAGAGAAATAGCAACGCCAAAAGTTGCAACAACTAAAGCTATTAGACCCTTAGACTTAATGTATGCAAGTAGTGCTCTGTACAAAAATGTTTTCCCAATTCTCCCTAGACCATTTATAAAAAATGCTCCCAGTTGATTAAAATTAGCTTTATTAGTTATAGTAATAAAAGGATTTTTTTTTTCTATTTCATTAAGTCTCTTTATGCATAATAAATCATCAGCAGATGGAATAACAATTTTTTCATAAGCTAATTCTTTTGTAAACCTTTCCTCTTCAATTAAATTTTGAAAATAAGGATTTAAAGAATAATCATGAATAGACTTACTCATTGGCATAAGGAATTCATCTATACTTTCTAAAATTCTATTTTCAATTTCTAATTTAGTGAAATGAATTTTTCTTCTATAATCATCTTAAAGAAAAAAAATGAAATTTTCAAAAAAAAATTTAGGTTTTGATGGTGAATGATGTACTAAAAGAATAGCAAATAGCTTTTGCAATGTTTGGGGTATTTGAAATTATGCAGCTTCTTCTAGACATTATTTAGTGTAAATATTGGATTCAAGTAAACCCCGATGAAGTGCAGCTTCTCGGAAAGTAATATGCTGTTAATTTCCAACAGTTAAAAGGCCTTCAAATCAATGATTTAGGAGCCCTTACGTTTGATAAAAGGACTTTTAAAAAGTATCGCTCACCTTCAGAAGGATCAACAACCACTATTTTACCAACAACAATTTGACGTTTTTGAAGTTTCCATTTTCGATACTTTTGTTCCCAAACAAAATAATCTGGAAAATTTTTATATAATAGATTCAATTTTTTAGCAATCGGATCATTTCCATTCATCCAAAAAAATTCAATCAACATTGTTTTTCCAACAAATGGATTTGAAAGAATTTCATTTAATGATTTTTTTCTACCAAAGTAAACATATTGTCCGTTAGGTAAATGTATAGGTAAAATAATAACTGGAGGGTACATTTGCGTAATATCAAAACTATAAATTCACCAATAAGCCTCAATAACACAAATCCAACGACCTTTTTGAAACTCTTTTATTTCATCAACATTATTAGTAAAAGAATCATTTACCATATTATAATATATTCAAATTAAAAATTATTATAAAATACTAGTCAAAAATGGAAATCATTGACATAGTGTAACATGCAATTGTTATATGATTCATCAAATTATTCAACTGGAAAGTAAATTATTTGGCATTAGTATAAGGTTTATTTTATGTGTGACAGACAAGATCTTTTTCAATTATTCGTACATCTATGTGTATACATTATATAAAAAATGGGTAAAATTTATTTTGGTTTTTGAAGTTTTAACTCAATTACAAAATCATTCATATCCTTTTAATTGACTTCAATCTCATTTTTTTGGCCATTCCTGGCAATACATTAGGTCAAATTAAAGGGTACTTTAATAATTGTCCATTTAATAATTAAACTAATAAAAAACCAAAACAAACTATGAGGCCGTTCATTTTTATGGGATAATCTAAACCATAAACCAAAAACTAAAGGCAACATGTATGATTTATTTTCATTTTTTTTTCAAATTTTGTAATTTAGTTAAATTTATTTTATTATACTTTAATTTCATAGTTAGCACAGCTAGGTTCTCAATCTTGAAGGGAAGATCTCTTCACTTTAAGGTAAATAAATCGTATGTTTGTTCAATTGTAAGTAGATAAATAAATTAAGTTATTAAATATATTTATACTAGCATTTATCCCCATGCTATACATGGATTCTATTATTATATATTAATTTAGTTGTTGAATAAATATAATTAAAAGTAACAATGTAAAAATAAAAAAATCACAAAAAATGGTCAAGTAATTAGTAAAATTAAATATACTTCAAAATATGTTCAAGTAAAATTAAATTTAAAATTTTAAAATTTAGTATTTAAAAGTTTAGAACATATAAAGAAATCTCATATACATGTTGTCATGAAAACAAAATTTCAAGATTATTCAGCAAGAAATCAAAAAGAAAATTCAAAACTTCCAAAAATAAAAGTCTAATGAATATTATTATATACTTTATTAAAAAGAAGAAAATATTATGCAACCAAAAACTAATGGATAGTTGCATTAAAAAATAAAAATATACGAGAATGATATAGGACAGCTTAAAAGTTGTTGGAAAAAAAAAACTTAAAATTATAATAATTTAATATTACTTTAAATTTAAAAGACGATGAATATATATTAACTTAAAAGTTAAAATATAAAGAATTAGATAATATATTGACTACTAAGAGTTTAAAAAATTATTTTTTAATTTTAATTTTTTTTTTATTAAAAATCAATTAAGCTAAGACAAAACTACTATAGTAAAGATAAAAATTTGAAAAAAAAAATAAATTTATAAAATAATTATAAAGTTAAAATCAATATTAGTAAATAAGTTAATAGAAACCTTTTAATTTGACTCATAGCTTATTATTGAATAATTAAGTGAAGAAGAGGGTTTGACATTAGTAATACAAAGTTAAAAGTATAGTAGATTGATAAAGTACTGATAAACTCAAAATTAATTTTAAAATATGAATTAGTGATAGGATATGAGGATGAAATTAGAAGGTGAAATAAAATACAGAAATAAACTATGGTATATTATTAATTAAGAATAATATGTTGATAGCATAATCTTTTGTTAAAAATACATCTTTTGTGAAAAAATGCATCTTCCATTCAAAATGCATTTGCTATGCAAAACTTAGGGACCATGTTGTCATTTTTTTTTAATATTTTGGGAATGATTTTGCTTATTGTATATTCTGTAAATATAGTTAAAAGGATCTTTTGGTCATTTTTCAAGTTTTGGCCAAAAAGTGTTATTGAAAGATGTCAAAAAGGATGAAATTGAAGTCAATTAAAAGAATATGAATAATTTTAAAATTGAATTGAAACCTCATCAATAAAAATAAATTTTACCATATGAAAAATATATACATTTTTCATTAAAAGAGTAACTCAAATACATATAATATTTTTTTCCCTAAATATGTAGAACAATAGAGTACACTGGGATTCGATGTCTCTTTATTCTTACTATAGATAGAAACATATACATGCACCATCATTTCTCGGCATTGCTAATTTGAGGATCAATAATACAAAACTTTCGATTGTGATTGTTTATGAGAATGGTTTTATGTTTTTGTATTTTAAAGATTTTGGAAATATTTTGGTATTTAAGAGATATGAGAATAGAAAATGAGATTGTGAATGGCTATGAGATAAAGTATAATAATTATAGTGATATGATGTGTTGATGTGATTTGAGGTTATGAATGGTTGTAAGATAATTTTTTTGAGTTTACTTGGTATTTAAAATAAATTAATAATTTTTAATAAATTTTTAATTTTAATAAATCAATTTTTTCTTTTAACTGTTACCAAAATATTGTATATGAATAAATTTATTTTTATTTTTTATTTGGTTTTTATAATTATGAAATTAAATGAAACACGCATATTGTCAAAAATTAACTTGTGAAGTATGTTACTTATTTTATACCTTATTTTGTCAGTGTTTAAAGAACATGACCATTATTATTTACGTACCTTATTTTTTTTATTTTATTTCGTGAATTAAATTTTAACAAATCTCATTAATCAGATTGGTTAGAAATTCAATTTTTATTTATTCATAATTTAGGTTCATATCAGATAAAAAATAATTTAGGTTCACACTTCTCATGATGGAGCTAAAAAATTATTTTAGGAATATTCATATCCCTATAATTGAAAATGATACAAGACTAAATTTTGGAATGTAATAGTAAAATTTTTTCTGTTCGTAATATATATTGGTATATAATTTAATTATAAATCTTATCTTTTTCTTTTCTAATAAGATATGTATTTTTTAGATTAAGACAAAATTAAAATATATTAATTAATTCTTAGAGTATTATCCTTATCCGTTATAAATTTAAAAATAAAATTTATATAAATTACATACATAATATTTAAAATTTATTACATAAAAAATAAAATTAATATATTTTAAATTAATATAATAATATTTAAATTATCTATAATAACGTAAAATAAATATCCCATTCTTAATAAATTTAATATTTTTAAAAAATTAAAATGCACATTTTGATACAATTTTAAATAGAAAAAGGTGTGGG
>JACGDI010000694.1:420213-440786 GCA_014898725.1 Jacaranda copaia
TAAATTAATATTGAGAAAGCATAAAAATAAATTAAAATAAAAAACAAACAAAAACTAAAACATGCACCAAAACCTCTCTGTCTACTCCACTTCAATCTCAACACGAAACTCAATGATATTCGAAAATCCTATAAATCAAGAAATGATCTTTCATCCATACGCATCTTGGTCCATGTCTAGTGTTTTAAAGTCAAGAAAATAGAATTTTGTCCCATAGACAAACACAACCTTCACTTTTTTAACTTTAACAAAAAAATTAAAGATATAATGAGAATGATGATATTAAATCTTATTTCACATTGAAGAAATTAAGTGACTTATGATAATTTATAAATAATTCCCTTTTTTTTTTCACATATTCAAGCATTTCTTAAGTAACAAATCCTTTACTATTGCAAGTTTGCTGGAAAGAAAGTATTTGATGTAGTCAAATTTTTGTATTTGATAGTGATTTTACATTATTAATGTCATTTGTGGGATCGATAATTATTTACTTCTTTTTAAATTTCTTAATTCCTCTCATCAATTGAAACGTTAGTTTCAGAATAAAATACTTCACGCCAATACTAAAATAATATAATTAAAACTTTTAATGATAGATTTGATCATTTACTTTTTTCTGAATTCTTCTACTCCTGTTACCAATCAAGACATATTTCTCAAAACAAAATCTTCCATCAATATTAAACAATTCAATTAAACTTTTTGAAGGGATTGATCCAATTTTCCTCAACAATTAAATTAAATGTGCTTATCTTGAAATGGTGCACTTGAAAGCAAATGGGGTGCCACGTGCCATTCCATGATTATGCCAGAGTAGATAAGAAACGCCCACCTCCCAGCTCAACCAAACAACATGACAATGTACGATAAAACAGAAAATGCCGCCAGCACCACAAACAATGCTACTACCTTAGATGTTAACCGGCGGCGAAACGCAGCTCCGTCAGCCCCGGCTGCCGGAGCCCAGCCAGCTCGATCCCTCAGCAACACCCAGAGTCCTATCCATTTTGTCCTACGTGCTCGACAAGCTGGTCGCCCGAAATGACCGGTTAAGCAATGGCGGCGGCTCCACCGGGTTGAGGAAGGGCTTGAGCGCATTTCACGGTGTTCGGGCTCCGTCCATTAGCCTGGGCAAGTATGTGGAGAGGATATATAAGTACACGGAGTGCAGCCCGTCATGTTTTGTGGTGGGGTTCGTGTACATAGACCGGCTGGTGCATAAGTATCCCGACTCGCTGGTGGTGTCGCTCAATGTTCATAGGTTGCTCGTCACAAGTGTTATGGTTGCTTCCAAAATTCTTGATGATGTGTAAGTTTTTCAATTTTTGTTATTATTTATTTTCGAATAGGATGAATCTCAATTTTTATTTATATTGAACTGTAATGATAGTCGATGAAATAATATGATATCGATAACATGTATGTTTAATTTGAACTTGGGAAATATATTTTTTTTAATAAAAGGATTGATTTGAGTTCAACTTCAAGGTTGGGTGATTCAAATTCGATTTTGAAAACATTTAAATAGTTCAAATGATCCAAACTTGATCTTGAAATTATATAAATAATTTAAGTGATTATATAGAATTATTCTAACAAAAAAATTTTAATGTGAGAACCGCGAAAGATGGTAAAATATGAATATATATATATACCAAAAGTTGCTTGGTGCCTGTCTGGTTTGTTTTCAGAACCCATTTTCATTTCCAAGAGAAAATGAAGATGGAAAGCTATCGATTTCTTTTTTATTTTCACAAATTTTTTCATTTTCAACATATTTTTTCAAATAAATACACTATTACACTCTCTCTATTTTCACATTTTATTTTTTGCTATTCATATTTGCATGACTTTTAATACACTATAATATCCAAATACACACAATCATTTCATTTTAAACAAAACATTCAAACAATATTTCATTTTTAAAATCACATTTATAACTAATTTTTTACTATTCACTTTCATAAAAAAAAAATGAAAATGCATCCAAAAAATAAATCCAAACAGCCTCTTAGTAGTTGTAGATTGCTGTTATTTCACAAATAGACTACAGTCAATATCTAACATGACTTAATCAAGATTATTCGAGCATTTATAATTCAACGGATAGAAATAAAGCTAGAGATAAGATCGAGCCAAATTAAGACGACTAAAAAAGATATGAATCTTAAACTAATGGCATGGGTAATTATATGCCTTATTTCTTGTACCATTTTTATATGCTTGTTGACTTTATTATTTTTTTCCTTTAATTATGAAACTTCAGATTAGGATAATGTTACAAATAAGTAAAATGTCGACTAACATGGCATAAATCAAGCAAGAGTGACAACCAATGACCATACAAAAAAAGTACGACATGAGATAGTTCATCTGCCTTACCGTCAAAAATTTTGAAAAACAATATTCACCTGTAGGCACTACAACAATGCATTTTATGCCCGAGTTGGAGGAGTGAGCAATGCAGAACTGAACAGGCTTGAATTGGAGCTGCTTTTCTTGTTAGATTTTGGAGTTTCCGTAAGCTCTCGAGTTTTCGAGAGTTATTGTCAGCATCTGGAGAAGGAGATGCTCTTCAATGGCGCCGTAGAAAGGCCACCGACGGCCATAACCAATTCCATCGATGATGTTACTGAAATATCTGTTGAAGATACACAGAGCACTTCTCCACCGCCCCAGTTGCAGGTTGACTCATAATTATAATTGCGTTGAATTCTTTAATTGGAAGTACAATTGTCACTAATGAATATGTTGTTTTCTCTCAAATGGTCGTTTGCGTAATTTGAGTTTGTATGGCATATATAGTTTAGTCATCTAACAATAACTCAATGATGTGATTTTAGGAATTTTATCTGACTTTGAACTCATTGTCAGCCCAACTTCAAATTAACCTGAAAGATCAACAGACATGTTAAGTTGTTGTGGAAAACAAATTCTACGATGCCCAATTCATACGTTGGATTCAGTATTTAAGGCAAGAATTAGAATGTGTCAATAATAAAAATATAATGATAGCATGCTACAAAATAGCATTAATGTCGTTATTTATAATGTTGGAGTGGTGATAACATGCTACAAAATGGCATTAATGTCTTTATTTATAATGTTGGAGTGGTACGTAATTGATCAAGCATATGTAACCTTATTTAGGTGGTTATTTATTTATTTATTTATTTTAAAAATTGAATGACTTAATTTCATATCACAACTCAAAATCACGAATTTTGAGTATCAGGAGTCATTTTTATTTTGAGTATCAACAGCTTCTACATATTTTCATTGAAAATAACTTATATTTTTATTTTTAAATTTTTCATAAATTTCTCATGTCATCCTATTATCGTATTAGTTAAATTCAGATTCGATTTGACATAAAATACATACTTCTATTTTGAAGTAATTAATATGTAGATATAAAACACACATATTGTTAGATACTAAAAATATAAACTAATTAAAAAAATATTAAAAAACAAAATAACACCATTTTAATCAAATCTTCTTACTTTTAATTAAATTTCTTAATTCAAACATGGGATAAAAGAATAATAGGTTCTCAACGTACACAAATTTCACTCTTAAAGACAAGAAGGTATCTAAGAAAAATATATAGGTGGACAAAAATTTTGAGCCACATAATTATTTATAATTTATAAAACCACGGAATAATTTTTTTCTATGTGCTGAATATGGGATCTTATTCTTTACTAATAACCAATTGTAGCTTGATTTAAAAGCCAAATTTCAAGAAAGAAAAATGCTACATATTACTCACTAAGTTCTTATTGTTATCCGTTTTTTCTATTTTTTCAGATATCTTTTCTTGATTTAGAAAGTATCTGTTTGTTATATTTATTAATCTAATTTAATTGTAATTGATTTTTTTTTTTATTTTTTTTTATCAAAGTTAGACACAATAGAAAGGGTATAAAGGGCACTAGATGCAATATAGCACCGCTTTATGGCGAAGAGGGGTGTTCAACTAAACTTATCTACAACAACTCATAAGCATAAAATTATATTTTATAAAATAATTTTAAAATTTATAAGATGCTAAATTTTATTTTTAAATCTAAGTTTTTAAAAATATATTTAGATGAAAAAGGTTGTGGAGTTTACAAAATGACAATTTTGTAATTAATATTATTAAAGTTAAAGAAACTTGTCAACATTTTAAAAATAAGTTGGAAATTTATTTATTTGAAAAAGCTTACAAAACACTAATATTTTACTTTTGGGAGCTTATAGAATATTCTTTTGAAAATTCTATCAAATATTTTATATAGGCTCTCAGACATTTTATATTAATGTAATTTTATTAAAAAAATATCATATAAAAAAATAAAATCATTGCGGAATTTAAAAATTAGGTTATTAGAAACTTACCCTCAAAAAATTTATTTAGGCATCCATTTTCCCAATAAATTAAGAGCATAGCACTTTGATTAAAGCAATTTCAGTGAGAAAATTATTTTTTCTTTATTCTAAAGAGTAATATGGGGAAAAACACAAAAGATTAGGAGTAGTTATTTTACTTGAAAATTACTCAAGAATTCCTCATTCTCTCTCTCCCCCAACCCAATTCTTAAATAAAATATTTAGGCAAAACAAATTATTTATCTTAACTAAGCTAATATGTGCATATAAAGTATTTAACCATTATATATAATAATTCGTAATGAAATTAATTTAATCAGTGAAGAATTCTTTTTCATCATAATTTAAGTATAAAATCAATAGTAGCAATTTATAATCATTTTAATTTAAATTAATATAAGTTCAAACAATAATATGAAAATTTTAATATTTCTTCAAATATTCTATAAAAAAAATAAATTTGAAAAATTTCCATCCCGGAAGGAATAATGTATAATTTTATAATCTAAGGTCACTAAGTTATACAAATGGGGGAACAAAATAATATTAAGCCAATTATAAACTTCTTAATTTAGGAAAAATTTAAACCAAAGGACTTTGATTTAGAATTATTTTTGTCCCCACCTGCAACACAAACAGATTGACCATCTTAGGCTCTTCCCATTTACTTTTCTCCTATTTCTCTCTCCCCGATCTGCTAATTGTTTTTCAGAGAAAACAAGAAACCTTGTTAAAATCTTCTTCAGCAAATGCAAAAGCCCAGAGCTTGAATTTTAGTGGCGAATTAAGAGGGGCCTCAATCGATTTTTTTGTTTAATTCGTAGAGATAAACCGAAATCTCTGTGAAATTCTGATGGCTGGTAATTCCAATGAAGATTTTCTGCAATTGATCAGGCGTGTTGGAGCTTTTCTCACTCTAAAGTTTTCCAATATCTTCCACCACCTGGTTTGTTTTGATATTCTCTCTCTGTCCATTTTTTTTTTTACACTTTGATTAATGGTCGTTCGTGTTCCCTTTTTGGTGATGTTGCACTTTTTAGCAATCTTTTATGCTATGGGGTTTCCCTTTGATTCTAGAAGAATTGGCACCTTTTTTTGTGAAAAATGGACTTCAGGGTTTAGGTGAGCAGTTGGGGTTTTCTATTTTCTTGTTTGAACTTTGTGATTTGTGCTATGAACTTCAGTGTTTTATTGAAGTTTTGATTACCCTTTCTGTTGTGATAAAATGGGAATTAGTCAATCTTGTCCTGTGCAAATGGAAAAAAGTGCAGGGCAAGATTGCTCGTGTCACTTGTTTGGCGTGATACTTCATTTAAGTGAGAACTTGTGTGGAGTGTTTTTCTTTATCTCTCTTGCTCAGTGGAAGAATTAAAGAAATGTTGGGGTAGTCACATTTTTTCATGCAATGAGCGACATCTAAAGCTAACTGCCTGGGAAGAAGTTCTGAAGTTTTTGAGAAATGTTGGGGTAGTCACATTTTTTTATGCAATGAGCGAAATCTAAAGCTAACTGCCTGGGAAGAAGTTCTGAAGTTTTTGGATTTCTAAATAATTAACATTCACTGTAGGACCAAAGAGAGGCTTAATGTTAGATAATAATTAGTAAGTTGTGCTGACAATCGATTGTTGTCGGTGTAAACATTTCCGGTTAGATACATATGCTTATGTTAAAAGGCCGGATCTTGTTAAAGAGGGTCTAAGTCCATGATAGTGTTGCAAAGCACGAAAGGAAGTTTCTTGATTCTTGGGGCAGCCGAAGCCTGCGCTTATTAAATGGACCCAACTAAGACCGGCAGGAGAAGTTTTTATAAGTTGGTGCTACTTGTGCCAAAGTATATGGCCATTTACTTCATTGAGAAGTTTTAGACCATCTTTGGGCTTTAACATTTGGCTTGTGCATTATGCTGTAGACTATGCTTGCGTCTGTTAGAGTACTTCTTCTCTGATGGAATATGGATGTGGTTAGTTGGCTAATTAAGAACTTGGAGGATGACGACTTGTTAACAAGACGTTACTATATCCAGGCTTCTCATAGCCTAAATGGCCCTTTTGTTTTGGTAACTTCCCCAGAAAAGGGGAAAAGAAAAAAGAATGGTACGCTTTGGTTATGCCTTTGTTAGAGGCTGCTGCAAAATCTTGATAAAATAAAAAGGTTTTTCTAGAAAACTACTTAGGACTGGCATTTTGGAGCTGTTATGAAGATGCTTGTTGAGAAGAAGGATGGAATCTTGCAGATCAGATCTCTTGAAATTCAGGTCTTGACTAGAGCATGTTTTCCCGTGCTCTAATGCATTACTTCTATTCAAAAGAACTTTGACAACTAACTGACCGTGATACTTTAGATGAGCTTTGTTGGAAGTTGGAACTAATTCCTCAAACAGCCTTTTGATAGGATGTTCACCGCTAAGAGTTGCACTCGAGTTCCACATATTAACTATTACTGTATGATTTCTTGTCAGTACTTTCTTATTGGCAACATTTTCTGCACTAACAAAAAGGATTAAAATGTTCTACCAAATAATGTCAAATTAATTGAATGCGCTACAGGATTCACGATCTATTGGGGCCATAGCAGGGCTAGCGTTTGCAATACTGTTTACTTGGAGATTATTGAGAACACCTAGTGGGCCTCAAAGAAGGCAACCTAAAAGACAAGCAACAGCCAGTACTTCTGGTGTTAGTACTCATGAAAGCATTAATGCTTCATCCTCAGGGGTTGGCAATACTTCAGAGGATTCCAGAACTCAGAATGTCATCGATGAGTTCTTTCAAACCGTGAAGGTAGACTTTTCCTTGAATTCTTTAATTACACATAACGTTTGAGGTGACTCAGATTAATATTCTTGTACTCAACTGCAGCCAACTCTGGGCCAAATTGTTCGCCAAAGGTTGAGTGAAGGAAGGAAGGTAATATTTCAAACGCTAGGTGATCTGTTTTCATTCGTACTAAAGAGATTATCTATGTATTTATGGAAAACTATGCTTCCCAAAAATGTTATCTCAACAGTTTGATATGCTTGCTTTTCATATGTTATCCATTACAGATAGTGATGACATCTGCTGGCAGTCTGAAACTGTTACATGGTAGAGTTGAATGACATCTCTTAATTGGAAAATTATTCCATATATAGGGATCTATGTCATTCTTTAGGTTTTCGATGCTGATTAACTTTAATAATGGTCTGTGATTTTGATAGCAATCTGACGTTACATATACAATTCCTTTTATACTTTTGTGGTGCTATCTGTGTGTTTGTGGGAATCTTTAGCCTTTTCATTTAATTCGGGATGATGGAGCAAACGTTGAGTTTTGGGTGCCATCAAGGACCTTATGGAGTTTGATAGCAGTTTTAACAAAAGTAAGATGGATGAACTTTGAGGTTAATTTAAGCCCTCGAGTGGCTCCCCTAGTACAATATGTGCAAAGTTTGCAAAGGAACAACTTGTACTTGTGGAAACTGGATGAACTTTGAGGTTAATTTAAGCCCTCAAGTGGCTCCCCTAGTACAATATGTGCAAAGTTTGCAAAGGAACAACTCGTACTTGTGGAAACTAAGTTATGAAAGTCAATAATGTTTGGAAAGGTTTTGGTAAAAAGACCCTGGAATTGGTCATATGGCCTAGATGTAGATGATTATTTTTAGTGAAAGTAAGAATGAGAATGAGCATAAAAGCACAAGTGTCATTTGTGGCTGCATTGGTGGGGCAAGGCAGCTCATCTATCTTGAAAAAATAACATTGTGTAGTTACAGATTATTGAGAATGACAGTAGCTTGAAGATTTGTTAATTAAGGAATTTACACATTGGACACAGCAGAAAATGGTCAGCATTCACAAGTTGCCCAAAGAAAAGACGAATTAGGAGCTGGTTTGGCTATGATTGGCAGGCTGATGTAACTGAAAAAGATGGGTCAATCTGCACCACTTTACCTTGAACTATGTGTGAAGTTAACCATAATTTGGAAACTTGTTAGCCTACAAAAGGTCACTGTTATTGCAAGATAGAGATTTCAAGTTGCCAGACACCGCTCCTTTCTTGCTGCTATCTTGTTTTCTACTAGATCACAACATCATCTGGTTGCTGATTGGCATTCTGACTATTTGTGATGTTGGTGCTTTTACATCCTGAATTGCTGGAGGTTGGACATTCTGGTAGATTTTCTAAATTTGGGATCATGTATAATATAAGTTATCAAGTTGTTGGACTTATTACAGAGCTGGTTTAAGAGGTTCATAACGACAATTGCCGCTGGAAAATGGAAAATGAAAACAAATGCCGCTCGCCCATCTGTAATCTGTCACATTAGTGAAACTACATTGTTTTTCTTACAATTTCTTCATCTTAATTTTGTCCCGAGGACTTGCTTCCTAGTGGTCTCTGAGATGCATTTCGATGTCTGTTTCTGTGGAACATTCATATTTGCTTGCCACAATGTGGTGCTGAAGGTTTAATCGATGTCATCATTAGGACCATCACTCATTTTTCTAACATAACTTGACTAGTGCAGGTCACATGTCGGTTGCTTGGTGTTATACTTGAGGAAAACAGCCCCGAGGAGCTGCAGGTTGTTATCTTCATTTCCCATTTCTTGATATATGCTACCATCATTAATAATTTATTCTTGTTGTTTTGATGAATTTTGGCCAGAAGCAAGCAACTGTCAGATCATCTGTTCTAGAGGTGCTGCTTGAGATTACAAAGTTTTGTGATCTTTATCTGATGGAAAGGGTGCTGGATGATGAAAGCGAAGTAAAGCACCAACTATTTCTTATCCTAGTTTGTTATTGGTTCATTTTTTCCCTTATGTTGGAATTCTTTTTTCCTGAATTGTACTTTCCCTATATGTGGTTTATAAAGAACTTCACTGTTCTGCAAGTCAATGTGGTTGTTTATTCTTTTCTAATTCTCTTTTTTCACATCTAGTTGTGTGGTTTATGGCCATCCTTTTGGTTTACCATGATTATTAACCTATGCTTATTTATCCCTGTCTTTGTATTCTATTATGTCTTCTTTACATGGTAATATAGAAAGGAAAATGTTTAAGAGATGGCAAATGTAAATATCTAGGAAATTGTTGTCTCTAAATCCTGTATGTCATATTGTGAAGTGTTACCTAGTTTTTATTCTTGGATTGAAGATAAAACGCAGCTGATTGCTTGTCAGAGGAATTGGTTTTGTTTTATAGAATCCTAATGCAAATCTCAACGTCAGAAAAATGTTCACTGGAAGTTTGTTTTGCCAAGTTCTGCATTCTTATTGTGAGAAGGGATGAGTAAAGGGTGTTGTAAGCTGCCAAATTTTAGACCTGCTTATACTTTGCCCCTGGGCTTTTTATTATGGTTTGAAATCCTACTTTATACCCTGGCATATGCATAGGGCTCTCATCCCAGATGTAGGTTACAAACGCTTATATTTTTTAAGAGCTTTATTTGTAGGTTTCATTCACTGAAAGGAAAATTAAGTAATTAACCAGTTTTCTTTGTCAAGTACTTGAATTAATTTCATCATGTTTATTGAAGACATATTCAATTATGTGAATTGAAACTGAAACTGCAAACTTTGTTCCGGGTTATAGCCACTAATGCAATACGTTTTCTTTTTCCCTTGGAAAGAATTAATCTACATATCGAGTGATAGCTTTTATGCTACTGTTTAACAATATCTACTCACAAGGTTAAAATTGTTGCTTATCTGTTCCTACTAAAAGACATCGTGTTCTGTTATGTTGTTTTCTGACACAGTCTTTAGTATTGTTATTGCCAATTGACATTGCTGATATGTCTTTTAATTAAATATTTTTGTTAACTTTGGAAAAGGAACAGATCTAGCTAATAATTTTCTCTTGAAGTAGTTCTCATTAGAACTGTTGCAGCTTGAGTGAGTCCTGTTAATCACATATTGAAATATTATCTTGGATCTTTTGGTTTATGCGAGTTACTTTCCAGGGCATAGTTTCTGTTCTTTCATGTAAAAGATTACTATACCCCCTCTATCCCTTAATCTGGGTCCAATTTTACGTGGCACAGAGTTTTAGATGAGAATTGGAAAGTGTAGGTTCAGTGTATTATTATCTTTAAAAGTTGTGGTTGAGAGTTAGCATGTTACATCACTATTTTAGTTGAAACTTTAATTGAGACGGTATTTCTTTTTTAAAAGAAAACCATTTTAGGAAATGGAGTTTTATTTTCAGACATCCTGAAAAGGAAATGAGGGTAATAAATTTAAGATAAAGGGTGTATGCAATATATTTAGAGGTATGTGCCTAAAACTGAAAATTCCCATGTTTGACCTGCAAATCCCTACTACAATATATAATAACATGCTTCTCATTTTGAATATGCAATTGAGCTTGCTGATGCCCACTATGTTGTCAATGTTGAGGATTGCCTTATTAACATAGGGGTTAAAAGAGCTGTCTTGTAGTGCTATCCACAAAGATTAACATGAGTGGGCTGTGGACCATATGTTGGACATCATGACATGGTTACGTGCACAAATAGGGGAACTAGAGGACCTCCAAATTTATAAGTCTTTATCTAGCTTCTTATCAACCTGGTTTCGTTTTAGATATGCTGGTTGGTGTCTAATTATGTTGAAAAGGTTAGGAAACTAACCTTATTATATAAAAATATCTTCTACATCATTTGGCACTCATATGACAGAGTATGTAAATAAGTGGGAGAGAATATCCACATGTCTCAAAGCATTAAAGCATCTCATGCATGTCATAATGCATCTTTTATTGTTTTGGTATTTATAAAACTTTGTTATTGCTGCATATGTTCAATTTCTTCAACATCACTTATAGGCTAGCTCAATTTGTGCAGAAGAAAGTTCTTGTAGCTCTGGAAGATGCTGGGGTTTTTACATCTGGTGGCTTAGTCAAAGATAAGGTCACACTCAGCTATAAGTATTTTATTCATTAAATATTTGCCTCTTTTTGCTATATTGCTGGAGATGCCTACTTGAATTTTTCAAATCATTTGCTGCACAAGAGCAATGAGAACATCATTTATTTTTTTCCTTAAAAACTTTTTGCTGTCAAACTAATTATATATACTGGATGCTTTACTTCTCTTGTTGGGAACTCTTTCATGTTTGACTTTGGCACAAAGAAAAAAGCAATAATCTCCACATTTTACCTATTTCAATTATGTCAAATTTCTTTAATAAATAATTGCTTACTTTGTTTTCTGCTATCTATATAAGGAATTACTAATCAAGGTTCAATAGTACTTTAAATGGTAAAACTGCCATTTTCTTCTTTACTACGTACTTTTATTCCCATAATAATGAATAAACAATCAAAATTGGCTGGACGGAGATTACCTTTTCAGGAGAAAGTTCAACTCCAGACATCTTCCTGGAAAAAACTCTCAAAAAGGAAAGTCATTGGTTAATTAGTGTTATGTGCTTCATTATTCTTTAGCCATCAGTGGCATTATAGTTGAGGAAAAATAATATGCACACATATGATCATTACAATTGTTGTTAGAAATTTCGCAATTTTCTGTCTTCTGCTGTGTGTGAGAATCAGCCACTTTTATGTACAAAAAGCTCTTGCTAAATTGTGAAGTTTTTCAGCTGCTTACCTATTGTACAGTTTTTAACTGAAATGAACCTGCAGGTTCTCTTCTGCAGCATGGAGAATGGACGAACATCTTTTGTCAGACAACTGGAACCAGATTGGCACATAGATTCCAATCCTGAAATTATTACCCAATTAGCTGTATGTACCAACTATTTTGATTCAATTTATTTTGGCTGTTCCATTTAAGAAGATTTAGTATTTGAGAATAGTGCATTCAAGAGGGGTGTCAAATTTAGGAAAATACCTGGGAGATAGGCATTGAATATTTGTTTGGGCTGGCTTTTCTGCCTCTCGATGTTACCATCCTTCCACGTGTTCTTTTCTTAGTATCATTTTACAATAATTGTTCTGGACTGATTGTCTTATTTACCATTTTCCAGAGATTCATCAAATATCAGCTTCACATCTCTCCAGTCAAGCTTGAACAGCCTGCTCCCAATGTTTTCACAGCGGTTTCCTTGGAACAATTCTTTGGATAAGCAATATTTGTTTCCTTGTCACCTGCAGTTGCTGACTTTCAGATGAGTAACATTTATTTCAGTTTTAGAAGCAAAAAGTCTTCTGATATAAGTATAAAACTTGAGCTAAATCGATTATTATTATTATTATTATTTTTTTCAATCCTTTGAAGTCATGGAGAATTTGTTATTGTACTTTTAAATAGTGTATTATAGTTTAGAAAAAGATTTTGATGCCTCCTGTTCTTCGTGCCACTAGGACTTACACTGTCTTCAGTATAGCAATTATACAATGTGTGGCTTATTTATTTTTTCTCAAGTAACATATGTGGATAGAACTTATAACTGGGTCTCAAAAATTAAGTAATTTTTGGTAGGCTGTTCTTGGTTTTTCATGTTCAGGCGGATTCTTATTGGTTGTAACTTTCAGTTATCTTGGTAGAAATTTGATATCTTTTATTCTGTCTCGGAAAATCTTTTTTGTTTTTTTTTTCTTTTTCATTAGGGTTCATCATGTTTTTCTACAACCACACAGGTCTCTTTGTTAGTTCATATTTGTGGTGCTAACAAAGTTTGCAACAAGTCTCTGCAGAAAAAGCTGTTCGATGTTTCTGTTTGTTGTTTTGTGATGAAGGATGAAAAGAACACATTTTTACAACCTTAAATCTTTCATAAAAAAGGGGCATGATTTGGACCATTGCCTAGTATCTCCTCACAGGTTTAGAGATTTCTGATTACTGTTTCCCTGTCCTTATCTTTATGACTCTCTGTCCAGATATTTGAGTTTTTTGCTTTTCATTTAAGTGGATTTGAGTTGTTCCTTGAGCTATTTCTTGTGGGATTCAAATCTACATTGGACCTGCAAATACAACTATTTCCTACGGGATTCAAATTTGCAGCCATTCTTTTTGCAGACATGAAAGTTCTGCATTAAGCTATCCATCTGTCCTGATGTGGATATTTCCTTTCTTTCTTGAAGAAATTGAAATGCAATTTTTACGATTGTGACGATGGGATTAAGCCCTCGGCTGAGTTTATGTATAAAGATAGATATACATACACATACATATGGAGATGAGATGGTATATGATCAAAATGAAAATGCAGCAACAAAAATACGATTTTCAATCCAGTGAAACTTGATTGCAATGCTTCTTATGTATAAAATTTTGATTTAATTATAAAATTATGAGATCTTAGGAAGCAACAAGGTCATGTGATTTTCTTTTCAAAAGGATGCTACATAAGAAAAGTAATATGATTGCTCTTAGGGTATTCTATTCAAAGTGCATGCACAAAACTATTTCAATTAATGGCTATTTGATTCTTTTTGTGCATCCAATATTAAAAAATTTGGCCTAATGATATTAAATGCACTAAAAATTTTGCACTTTTTTGGTGTATGAAAGAAATCAACCCATCTTTAATAAATTTTATGTACATGTTGAAAAAATTGTTTCTTTTTTCATAAATAACACCCAATTGATACATAAATTTAATGAATTATAAAAAACGAGAACATAAATTTAATGATTTAAAGGTAATTTAATCAAGAAATTCCTAATTATTAGAGTCAATTAGCATTGTTAAGAGTTGACCTATTGAACGTTATGTGTCCGTATATTGGACAATCTAATAAAAAAGAATCATACAAACCCATAAATTAAAATTTTTAATAATTTATTGTTGCTTGATTTGATCATCATTTTCTTAATTTTGAATGTAACATTATATATATGCAACCCTTTCATCATCATCATCATCATTATTATTATAAAGTGTACCACGATGTCATTTCATTAAATGAGCATATTTATTCTTATTTGTGGTATTTTTTGCAGTTTTAGATATAAAAAAAATTTTGTGCAATATTTTTTTGATATAGAGTTTGTCTTTGGACGTGCAATTCTATCATATTCTATTATAAAAAATTGCACATGACATTTATACATATAACATGTTTAAGCCGCACATCACATTTATCTTGCATTGCAATCATACTCATAGTCATAAATATATATATACACACACATATAAAGAAACAGTCAACATGTTGCTAATGATTTAATTCTTTACAAGTGCTTAACTCTTGAAAGTTAAAAACTTTTTTCTTTTTGAATTAGATTTGGTTTGAAGTAATGAAAACATATAGTCAACACCCACTTGGGAATTAAAACATGCATAAGTAAATAAAAATATAATTAATTTAAGACCGGTAATAAAAAAAATCGTATTATAAAATAAGCTCTAGAGAAATTCTTAACAAAAGCATTAGAAAACTTTTCCTAACAGTTTTTCTATTATAAAATAATTTTATTTTTCTCTTCGTTGTCTTTCACTAATAAGAAAAACGATCAATTTTTACACTTAGCAATGCGGAAGAAGTAACAACAATTTTGCTATTTTATGTACTTCAGTATGCATACAGAGATATGTATTTTAATTTTTTTTTTTTAAAGAAAAACATAGCCAATCAGCATAGGGTCAAGGCAAACACATGAACCTATAGAATAATTTCCAAAATAATTACATAAGTTACTAAGGATTACAGCAAGAAAGCTCAAAAGAGGAAGTACAACTTTCTTTACATGTATGAACCCAAAAAGAAGCCTGCTCAGCACAAAATAATGGCTCGGCACACCAAAAGAGGTCCCTAACATGGAGAACTAACCTAGCTATTCTAAGTTCTATATATTTTATCAACAAATCCAAGACAATCTGCTTTCCTGAGAAAGCAAGCAGGCTAATTTCATTGAATAAGAGAATTAAGAGCATCCAGCCATTTGGTAAACTACAGGTCCTCAAATCCAATGGTTTGCTCCCCAAAAAACAATCTGCCTAACCAGAATAAATGCACACCATTGTCTTGCACACTTGCTCCTAACACCTAAAATTAATCGAGCAAAAGGAAGAGATAATCACCAAAACATATTTTCAACAAATATAACCAGTGAACAGGCCCTGTTCGGCCAAAAAACAAGCACCATACAATAAAAGAAGCTCAGCAAATTCCCAATTCTTATCTTGTCACCTTAACAGTGACATTACTAGCTAGTTTCTCACAGGAAATTGGAAGAGGATATATTACCATAGCAGCATATTTTTAACATTTTAATCAAAATTCTTGCATGTCCAGAGTTTAGTGTCTACTTTCTAGTATCTTTCTTAAATTTTCTTGTATCAACAAATAAGGTTAATCATCTAAACTCCTTCAAATTAGATGAGAGTCGCATAGTTATTATTAGAAGCATTTTCTAATATTGTTGTGAAAATAGGAACAACTATTTGAATATATATACATGTTGTTTATGTCCTAACTTGCAGAAAAAAGATGCAACAAGAATGCAAGGAACATAAATGTAATTGCATTAAGGATTTCTATCATTTGATTTCACAACTATACTGAACATTATAGTCTACCTCAAATCCTCATAAGTTCGTGCAAGGCTTTTCATTAAATTCTTAGCTTCCTTCAGCAAACCACTATCACGAACTTCAATCAGCAAAGGTTCTATGTTTTCAATCATAGCTTGAATCTGATAAATTAATTCATCGGAGACAAAGCTTTGCATGAGAATACATTCAATGCTATGACACCATAGTGAATGCAATTATTATTTAAAAAGAAATGAAGAGATTTATTTTTTGTGACAATAGCTATAAGGAAAAGATCAACACCACCAAAAAGTCCCATGATGCCTCTAATTATTATGCACAAGCCTGTCTAACAAAGGATTTATAGAAGTGTAAACCAAAAGCCCATATATAAAGGTTTCACATATTTTGAGACTCGCATTGCCCTATTTTCTTCCCTTGTGCTTTCTCGGCAACTTTAAAATCTACAAGCATAAAACTTTTGAATGATGGTTAAATTATTGGTATATGTATGCTAGTGGAATGATAAAGCGTAAAACCAAAGGAAATCATTTGTTTGAGTTACTCACCTTTGTAAACTTGTTGATTTACAAGGCAATTGTTATCTTATATACAATGCTCGTGTGTACCAATGAACCTGATATGGGATAGCCCAATAAGGCCCAACTTAATAACAATCGATTAGACGATAGATACGATATGGAACAACCAAATTACGTATAAGGCCCAACTCATTCTTGATCGACCAGGATATGAACTAGACCAAATCCCGCTAGGCTTTTTTGCCAGCGTGAGTATCAGCACCTTGTCCAATCGAACAAAGTATGGTTGATCAGGTTGAGGATATTGGGTAGCACTCAGTTAGGGAGATAGTAGAGTGCCACCTTATCGACCAGAGCCTGCACAAATGACTCATTAGCAAACATTCACCTTGACCTGGGAGGTTGAAGACAAGCGATGGCCTCTCCGGTGCATTGAATGTTCTGACTGGCGGCATGTCTCCGTAGTAATGATGCGTGTCGCCACCACTACCGCCTTTTCTAGCACACCAGAGTAGTGAGCCCCACTAGTGTACCACTATGTCCTAGTGAGCTGGAGAAAGCGCCACTTGGAATAATACACAAATTGGAGAAGATTGAAAGGTCTTTAGGTAAGGACAAAGACCCTTTCTATATGCATAAGGACGTTATTGACATATCAACCTCACCAGGAAGGTTATAAATATCCCATTGCCGCCCTTCAATAAGGTATGCTTATTATCACTCAAAGCCCTCATTCTGCTGCTCTACCTTCTAGTCAAATATATATTGACTTGAGTGTTGAAATGCCTTAGCTAAGGGTACATTTGCTAACCTGACATATGCTATTGGTTGCAGGACTCAACCCAATCACATTATAAAGCTAATTTCTCGACCTCACTCCTAGTCGACTGGATTAAATCATAGCCTAGAACTCTTCCATATAGTTCATACCATCATTAGAACCGATTAATAGAAAATTAATAGCAAGCATCTACAATGTTGGTAGGTTTCAAAATACAAGAACCAAGTTCTTGTATGTATCCAATTACAAAAGAAATTTCCATTCCCCCATCATCATTTTGCAGCATGCACTAATGACAAATCAAAGTTGTATTTTACAAGTTCAACTCTAGCCTCTAAGCCTCCACGGTCCATTATTTTAGCACATGACCAAAATTTCTTTGACTATTGTAGGCTAAGATTATATCAAAGTATAGGATTTAACCAAAAACTCAAATAAAAACCTCTTAACTCCTTTGATGACGACATTAAAACTAAACATCTACCCAAAAAATAATCAAAAAGAAGGAAAATATCATCTATTGTGCCACTCTATGAAACTTAATCAAAAGAAAATAGAGTATAAGATCATGATTGGGTTAGTGACGACTAAAGTAACAGATGCTTTACTAAACAACCAATATCACTTTTTTCTTTTGGTTTATATAATCTTTAGCACCAAAGAAGATATGTTGAAATGACAAACCTTAAGAATAATTCTTAGTCCAATAAGGTCATGAGTATATAACTCCCCATCCTCTAGGACTGGTTTGTCTTTATCAACCACTAATATAGTTGACCCGACAAGTTTTTATGCTTGAGCAACAATAGCCAAGCTTAAAACATCATCATGCTTGTGTTTGCATGTATAATCATTCTCAAAGAACAAATAGATTTTGACCCTGCCTGTTCCACTCTGTTAATGTTATTAAATTTGACAATCTAACTTTGCCTAGGGTGCCCTTGCCTCTTGACTAGTTCAAGGTACCATAAGATGTTTTACCAATCATCTCCTCTATCGATTCTACAAAGCATATCCTTCAATAAGTATACAATAGTAAATTGAATTAAGATGTTTTTACTTAATATTACCTCTGATATTAGTTATGATATTTTCATTTGGCATATTGGGCATATGTTGCACTTGAGACTCTGCCCTAGGCACTCTAGCTACAAAATGAAGAAATAATTATTCATACTAGCATGTAATATAATTACAAACTTGGAAACATGAACGATGTAGAAGATAGACTACCTCCACCTATAATATAATCACGAATTGGTGATTGTCTACTTGTGGAACTTGGAGTGTTTGAAGTGCTAAAAGTTTTTGTTGCAGGAAAAGCCACCCTTTTTCTTCTACTTGAAACTATAAGAAATTCAAATACATTTAAATTGGGATGTATGCCACCATAAAAGCCCCGTTAGAGGGATGTATCAAGAAACGCAAAACCTAAAGAAATGTAAATGCACGCATTATTACAACCAATTGCAATTAAAATAAAATGTAAATGCATGCATTATTACCTAAGCTTGGAGGCAATTGATCCTCAACCAAATCATTAACCATGTCATTTGTTGCAGGTAGGGCATCAGACAACTCCAATTGCACTTTGAAATGTTCATCTTATTGGTAGTTGCCATTGCTCTTGACAACTCCAATCTACGCTTAAAAGTGGTACTCATTATCTGCCATAGTAGTCCAAATAGAAATAGGTATTCAAAATCAATAAAATATTACCTCAAAAGTTACAAGAAAACTCAATCATGATATATAGACATTACATACCAGTGTTTGAACTAAGTTTATTGTCCATCAATAAATAAGCTAATATAATTCTACTCCTCAAAGTTCTTGAGGTAGTTGTTCTTTAAATAGCTAAGGTATAAGTTATGATAAGAACTACCATTAATCAGACATTCTTCTCATAGAAAATATTAAATCTTAGACCATATTAAATCAAAATCAAAACATATGAAATCCCAAAATCTAAATTGAAATCAAAGAAAATTAAATCCAAGGAACTAAATCTTCCCATTAAGTATCAATTTTATCATAAATACATAGAGCAAAAGTCAAAATAAAACAGAAAACAACAGAGAAGCTTAATTCTATAATTCTAACTATGAGATATTGGAGGAAATTCTTATTGTTTGGGAGAATCTTTTGGAGGAGAAGAAAACTGGTATCAGATATGTTGAAATGATTTTAACCCACTTGGTACTTGCTTATGTATCGTGCATATGGATGATTTTCTTCCCATATCAACCACTCCACAATTCTAGTGAAAGATCTTTCCATATCAATTTTGGCAATATATCTTTCCCTATCGATTGTTCCAATTTTCGGCTGAAGGTTCCTTTTGGTATCAATTTTGGCTGAAAAGAAAAAAATCAACGCCATTGACACCGTGGGAAAGGATATGGGTTTCTCCTAATTTTGGCATAAGGTCTTTTTTTGGTATCAATTTTGGCGAAAAAGAAAAGAATCAGCGCAAGGGAATGTATACCATAGGTTTCTTCATCTTTTCCTCTCAAATTTCACAAACCCAGTCTTTGATGGGTTTTCGTCTTTTATGCGTGTATATTTCCCATTCAAGGAAATAGATACACGCACACACACAAACATATGTGCGTGTACTATGTAGATGTTTGTCTTGATGGTTGAATTTATTAGTTGTTAATGATTTAGCATTGTACGTGGCAGGATTTCTGTTTTTTACAGGTTATCTTTATAATAGCTATTGCTCTATCTCATAAGCTTTCATTTAGCATTGTTATGATTTAGGATTGCTATATATATATTTGTATTACTATTATATATAAACACGGATGCAAGTGTGGACAGTAGTACAACTCGTGAGTATCATTTTTTATTTATTTATTTTTGGTTCTCGCTTGGAAAACGGCATGTTTTCAGGCTAAATTATGAAATACAGTAAAAAGAAAAAACAATTTCAAAACTACCATGGTTTGGAAAAGTGTGGAAAACTATGATAAGGCATGGGTTAAATCCACGCCTTAAGGGAAGTTACAGTTCAAGAGGCATGGCACGAAGCCATGCCTCTTGAGTAAATTGACTACTCTCTATCCGAAATTCGCAAGAGGCGTGGCCTTTTCTCTTCCCTTTTTTTATTTTTTTTAATTTTGTCAAAGAGTTCTTTGGATTTTTTTTTTTTATTAAAAATGCAAGAAGCGTGGCACTAAGCCATGCCTCCTACATGGAATTTATTTATTTTTTATTTAATAAAAATACATTAGTTTCCTCTTGCATTTGGATTTGAAGAAATAAATTTTTTTATTCCTAAAAATTGACAAGAAACATGTTTGTAGCATTAGGGCTGACATAAAATAGAAATAATTTCGTTTCTATGGTATTTTACAAGATTAGGGTTGACATCAGCTTTAATTTTTTTATCTAGTAATTATTTTTATATTTAAAATTTAAAGTAATTAATTTTTTTA
>JACGDI010000694.1:452268-471051 GCA_014898725.1 Jacaranda copaia
CTTGGCAAAGATAAAACAAGTGCTTACTGTCATTACAAATGTTTAAAACTAAATAAACATTGCAACTAACTCCTATAACAATTAACAAAAGAGCAAATCCTATTGCAATGGGCCCCCAAGTCATTCAAGGCCCAATCTAAAAGATGACAACCCCAAAAATTATTTGTTGCTAAAAGGGCTGTTAGCTACCAAAGCCGATTAGAAATCCATTGAGTGCAACACTAGTGACCTCATTCTACAAAAAGTCAAAATTGTGCACAAGTCCAAATTGGTTGCGGCATATATGCAAATGGGTGCTTCACCAATTCAAATCCTCTCTTCAACAAAACTAAGCAAATTATGAGCGCCAGTGTGTTAGGTATCAGCTCTCAATGCCTGCAATTTGCATCACAAAAGAAGAATTAAGTAGCAATATCAAGTCCCCCTTGAGCTATAATTTCAGGAATATTTCATGCCAAATTTAACTTAGAACAGTGTCTAAATCCCTCTTCAAACAAAATGTCATAATAACATGCAACAGAATCCAAAACAATGAGCTAAAGCTTGCACAATCTGAGGCAACCTGTGCACAATTTGTTCCAAGTCACAGCAGATAAACTGAGGCTCCTAAAAATAAAATGCTCCATGTCCACAATCTGTTCCATGCCCACACTCAAAGGCTACTGAAAACAAACTGCTCAAAAGAGTTGTTGCTACAAAGTTACAGCATCTTACTCTAGAACAGTAGAAATTAGAAACAGATACCAGAAATAAAAAAATCTAAGGAGTCGGCATGGTCACCCTAGAAAAATTGGCATCCAAAGTTCAAGACAATCCAAATCTAAAGTTTGAATGAATCTGTGACAGTAAGGTTTGGAAATGCTAGCTTCCAAGCAAAAACCAGCAAACCCAAGAACACCTATTGATATGCAAAACTATTGCTACACATTCAAATAGAATTGACCACCTGCCCAACAAAATTCTAGCTAATATGAAGGAGTAATTCATAAATACTCTAGTGAACAACACAAGCTGAGCAAAAGATTAGCTGAAGAAACAACACCAGCAATAAAGTAATACTAGTGCAGCAGCAAAATTATCTATTGAAAACCATCTCCTCATGCTGAACCCAATTCAATCCTTATCTAGGCTATTTTCAAATCAACATGCATTGTAAACTTAAATAATGTGTCACCCAGAAGGTACGAAGAGGCACAAGTATTTCACACAATTGCAAAAATGTCAATAGAAAATCATCAAATAGTTATAGGTTGACCCTTGCCATCCCAACTAGCTGGGGCTGGCTCCTCCCATTTCTTATACTTGGATTCTGCCACCCCTTGTGTATCAAGCATATAAGCTTTGCTCATATCTAATCTATTCACATCTAGAAGTTTTCTAATTTTCTTCTTCCTCCCCTCAAGCTATTTTTGCTTAGAAATGCCTTTAGACTACGCTGGAGCTTCTATTTGTTTCTTCTCAACAACTATGGTAGTCTGATTAGCTTTTCTTGCCTCATTCTACAGCAATAAAAATAGAGGAAGATGTATTACACAATAAGTATGAAAAATAAGAATAGTTATATTATGAACAAGCAATATCTCTCGATATATGCCCCAATGCATGATAAATGAAATAGTTTATCTCCATTGTGTTTCAAATGCTAATCCATCTCACCATTTTCAACCTTAATTCGAATTACTTCTTTTACCTCCTTGTAACATCTAGCAATATAGGCGAGTTGATGTGAAAGACACATATCAATGAAGTTGATTGAAATCATAATCATGATATAATAAATCTAAAAAAAAAAAAAAAACACAACATAGAATTAGTTCATCAAAGTAACCGTACAACTGAAACAAACTACCAGCAGTCAAAATGGAAGCAGTAACTAGAGGACAACAACTGTTGTGAAGTTTACAATGAGATACGGGTGTATTAGTTAATCAATTTACAATGAGAGCCCATAGAAACCTAACATGGTTAATGGGCAAAGTAACAATTCATAACTAATGACTCACTCTTCCAAGTCACTATCCACATAAGCTTGAGATATCGATTCATCGTCGATACTCCAGTATTCAACTAAGGTGTCATTTTCTTCCTTATTTTTATCATTATTGGCATGTCGATTGATTATATTTTCAGCAATTTCAATTTCTAGTGGAGCTTCATCTCTACAGACTATTGATCCGACCTTTTGTGCATTATCTTAAACTTGAACGTGAGCACAATTTTCTTGTTGATATGCATTATTTGTATCAGGTTCATTTTCATTACTAAATTGAAGAAAAGATAGATCAAACAAATGTCGATGTTGTGCATTTTGAACCACTTTCCAGTGCCCGCCTAGTTTTATGTCGTTAACATAGAAAACTTGAGTTACTTGATTTGCTAACACATAAAGTTCACTTTCACACCACAATTTGCCCACATTTATGCTAGTGAAATCACCATCTATCCTCACTGGTTTATGTCGATTTAAATCAAGCCATACTAAAATAACACACACCGAAAGCTAAAGGAATAACTTAACTCAATCACATCTTCTAAGACTCCATAAAATTTGATCATTTTTCCCTTATGTAAGGATTCCATACATACTTCGCTATTTTGTGTCACTTGTTGACTATCTCTTTTTCTAGTTAGATACTTCACTTCTTCTACTATGCACCCACTACATTTACTAATACGATAATCAAGACTCGATGCAAGTGCAAGAAGTTCATCAGTAGCTTCAAGGGAGTTTAAACGTAGAAGTTCTTTAATCTAATAATTACAAAATAATGTAAGTTAGAACTTATATACAATAAAGAAATAATCTCCAAGGAACATAAACTAAATGTAAATTTAAGATCTTACTCGATTATCAAACCATGAAGCGAACTGTATCTTTTACCTTGGCTCTCAACCAATAGGATTTTCTTGCTTAAGTTTTTGTTCATGCTCCCTTAACAACAATAATAATATAAATTAGTAATCAAATATTAAATATGCATTTATTTATTTTTTTAAAAAAAAACTATAGTTACCTCAAATATGGTTCTATCTCTATACAATTGTTCAGAACAAACCAATGTAATGTACTATGTTGTTGAGGGGTCATTTCAACAAAATCTGTTTCTCCAAAGGTTCATATTTTACTTTTGAAAATAAAGAATGTGGAATTTGAATGTTCCTTACCATCTTGATTTCTTTTATCTCTATTGTATTTCGTTTCAATTCCATGAAGATATAATAAACAAAAACTTAAACATTCTTTTACAATATATGTCTCTGCGATTGAACCTTTAGGACGAGCTCTATTTCAAACCATTCCTTTTAGACTGCTGAGATACCTATCCTTATGTTAAAAGCTTTTTCAGTGTCCTTTGATTTACCATTAATGTCTAGTATAGTTCCAATCACGTTATTGCATATATTCTTTTCAACATGCATCACATCAAGATTATGCTGTAGATTGAGTTTTGACCAATACGGCAACTCAAAGAATATACTCTTTTTGGTCCACATGATTGATAAGAAGGATGCTTATGCTTTTTGTCTTTAGAATGGTTGCCAAGCACAACATTTTCTACTTCTTTTAGTTGGATTAGAATCTGATCATTAGAAAGCTCCATCGACTTTGATCGAAGTTTAGTGTCACCATTAAATCTAAAACTTTTTCGGTAAGGATGATAACGTGGTAGATAACATCTGTGACCAACATAACCAATTTTACTTCATAGTTTCTGTGAAGGAGTATTGAAGCTACATCTCGGATAAGCACAATATCCCTTTGTTCAATGATTAGAAATACCACCATATGTAGGGAGATCGTTTATTGTCCACATAAGTGCTGCATGTAGACAAAATTTTTCTCTAGTTTTTGCATTTCATGTCCCACACCAAATTCCCATAATTCCTTTAACTCATCTATTAAAGGTCCAAGATAAACATCAATATTTTTTCTAGGAAATCGAGGACCAGGAATTGAAAAGGACATCATCAAATAAGGTTCTTTCATGCATTGCCAAGGCAGTAAGTTAAATGTCGCTAAAATCACTGGCCATATACTATAAGAGTTATTCATGTTACCTAAAGGATTAAATCCATCAGTAGCTAATCCAAGATGAATGCTCCAAGGGTCTTGGGCAAACCAAGGGTATTGTTTATCAAGATCTTTCCAAGCTTCATAATCCACATGATGGATCATTATTTTAGTATCCTCAACTCTTACATCCTTATTCCACCTCATATCAGAGAATGTCTTTTTTGACATATACAACCGTTGTAACCTTGGCTTTAGTGGAAAATATCGCAAAATTTTGTGAGAAATTTGTTTTCCTTTGCCATTATTTACCTTCCACCTAGATTCTTTGCATATCAAGCAATTTGTTAAGCTCTCATATTCTTTCCAAAAGAGAATGTAATCATTCTTACATGCATGGATAAGGTCATATCCTAAACTAATACCTTTGAATACCTTCCTTGCCTCATAAAATGAGAAAGGAACAATATCACCCTCCAGCAAGTATTGCTTGAACAAATCAATAATCATGTCATAACATTTATTAGTCATCCAGTTCAAAACCTTTATGTGAAGCAACTTAACAAGGAAAGACAGTAAAAACTTGGAGCAACTAGGGTATAACTCACATTGTGCATCTCTCAATAATCTTTGATATTTATCCAATTCATCATCTATTACAAAATCTGGATGATAATCATTTAGATTATCATAATAATGGCATGGAGTTTCATTATCAACAATATTACGGATACTAAAGTTCAAATCCTCCAACATCTCTTCCTCCTCAAATGTCTCATCAATATAACCATCATCACTGTCATCTACATACTGATTAGAGTTTTCAACATGGTGCACCCAATCAATATAATCCACATCCATTCCATTGATGAGTAAATGCAATTGAACTAAGTGTGATGGGTGTAAAATTTGATTGAAGCACTCTCCACAAGGACAAGGCATATTATTTCTTCCACCAATGTTCCCTACAACGAATTTCACTTTTGACTCCATTAACATAATCCTTGAAGTAAAGTCCTGCAGTTTGACCCAACTCTTATCCATTTATAACTATTGAAAAGACAAACAATGCATTAGAACAACATAGTTAGTTGTTATCTAATTATAGACAATTAAAATTTGATTATTGATTGATATTGTTAATTAATGAATATGTATAGCATAGTTAGTTTTATTGTCTTTCTGATAGCAAAAGAAAAAAGTCAAATTGGGAAGTTAACCTTTTGTTTAATTCTATCATAAAGTTAATTCTAGGAATTTCTATGAGGTAATTCCATAATGCAACATGCCATCACCTTATCTTGAATAAGTGGACATTATATTCTATTCTGCTTATCAATCGTAGAGGCCAAAGTAAAATAGTCACCAATTATATCATGCAATATCTAGTTGCACGAAGTTATGGATGTATAGCGGAATCAAATTAATCAAAATTGTAAGGAAATTAATGGCAAATAAGTGGCGTAGGAGCCCGCAGTCAATCATCGCATCTTTTCCCCATAATATAACCATGTTCAAATTTCTCTCTTTTTTCTACTAACAACTGTATTTCATGGTAATTAGCAAGAAAAAGTGCATGCCAAGACAAAAAAGCACATTTAGGTACTTGACTATGGGCATAATGGCACATGATTGAGAGGTTTGCACATTCAAAATCACAACGTGTTGAATGGTGAGGACCATTCAAGAGTGGGGCCAAATAACTTTTTTGTACATAGATAGTTTGTATACATTTTTTATGAACTCAAGTAAGCTAACCATCTCTTCCAATTTTTAGAATTCATTTAAGCTTATAAATTGATATATTTTAAGTTTTAACATATAATAGAAATTTATTTAGATCGAGTATTATATATCCATCAAATGTTATAATTAGAAGTATGTGTAATATGCGTACTAAACATGTCATGCCAAAATTATAAATATCACATAACTACAAAATGAGTCTTTTCTATATATATTCTGCTAACAAGTTATGACACTCGAAAGTTGGGCCAGTGACTTGGTCGTGTATATATGATTTCCTAATTTGGCAACATGAGAAGAAGCTAAAGAGCAGTTCACAACTTGGGGTTACAAAGCAAGCATTTGTTGCTAAGCTTTTTGCCTCAATTTTAGCAATGAAAGCAGCTTATGTCAATCTCCAAATGGCTTAGGTATTGTACATTATTGAGGCCATATAGTTAGAAGTAGTTTAAAGATGAAATACAACTTCTTGAATATGCAGATTGATTCTTCAACAACCCTTGTGATATTAATGCTTGCAGATATTTAAGAACAATTTTTCTTGAAGACTTGTGAGACCAAAATGAAGACCCCCAAATTACACATCATTATTCCAAATTTATTGCAAAAAATCAAAATACACTCTCACAATGGAGAACTATAAGACTACTGAATTTGAAACTGAGACACAGCATCAAGCCAAGCAAAATTTAACTCAGTTTCTCAGTTTAACATCGAACCATACAGTTCACCCAAGTTATATATTATCAACCCAGACAACATTAAAAATAAAAGGTTTGCACCTAACTAGAAACTCATATTTCAATACCAACAAAAACCAAGACAATATTCTCAAAAATGATGAACAATAAGTAGCACCAAAAAGCAACCCAGTAATGACACAGAATCCCTTAATCATACATAAACATAAAATCAAAGATTTAATCCGTGAAAAGGAATGAAGATCAGTGATAAAACTTGCCAGAAGCATTAAATATTTGTTAAATATGTCACTTACAATAATATCAAAACCACAAATCTTTACACTTAAATGCCAATCTCCCACAATATGCTTCCTGAGATTCATTCAGAAAGATCAAATAAATGTTTTAGTTTTAGTTCACTTCTTTTAATTGGATTACCAATAATGGCATATGAATTCTTCATCAACTTTCATCTTGCGTACTCTCTTGGGCAATGAAATTAGGCCTCTGTTGAAATTATTCATTTTCTATGCTTAATTTCTTTCATACTCTCTATTAATTTTCCATCCGTTTCTTCCCTGGTAGATGGAAAACTTAATGCCCATAATTGATCCATATCAAAATTAGTCACTTAAAATTTATTTTTAAAATTCCCTAGTCAAGAAACTAGACAGGGCAGTAAAATATAATTCAGACAGTAAAATTCTAGTTAGTCAAGATTCTGCGACTTCGGGGTTATCAGGTAAGAAGTCAAAGATAGTGAATAAATTGAACATCAGTTATAAAACATCAGGCTTGCTTATAAATTTAGAAGAAAAAACATCAATTAACATCAATTTAGAAGAGAATACATCAAACTAAAAAACCTAGCAATTTAGGGATGAAATAGTCAAGCTTACCAAAAAATGGAGGTGGTGACAATGATTGAAATGATGATGATGATAAACCCAAAGTCTTGTTTCTCAAAACATTCGAAGTCGCCGCCTAAGAGCTTTTGCCTTTCACTGAGCTTGAGAACTTCGTAGTGGCCGCCGAGAGCGTTTACCTTTCGCCTTTCAATTGGTGTATAAAAATAAATTCTTTTAATTCTCAAAATAAAATTATACGGACAAATTTTAATTTTCAAAATAAATTTTAATTCGCCTTTTAATTCTTTTATTGGGAAAAAAATAAAAAAATAATAATAAATTATTCTCAAAAATTTATATTTTTAAATATATATTTTTTTATGTAGATATTTTCTAAAATGTTAAATTTTATTAACAAAATTTAGGTGTTGAATTAATATATTTAATCAAAATTCTAAGTTTTAATTATCTAAATTTTTTTTAAGTATATCTAAACTAAATTATGTCTATCATGTTACCAAAATTTTCTAAAGCTTAAATTTGATTAAATAAAGATAAGTTTAAATCTAAAGAAAATTCAATGACAAAAAATTTGATGTAAGAACATTTTCTTAGACAAAAAATATGTCACAAATTGGGGTGGAAGATTCAGATGTACTGTCTTTTTTAATTAGAGTTCTTATTTTTTATTAAGAATAAGCTTTTCCAAACAATTTTTGTATACAACTCAAACTGAGTCTGGAAATAAACAAAAAAATCTTAATTTTGTCCAAAATAATTGATTTATTTATTTATTTATACTATTATTAATAAAATATATTTAACTTACAAAATCAAAAAATATAAATTTTAAAATAGTTCAAAATTTGAATTCATATTTCACATATTGAATAAACAATTTATTAAGCTTCACTTTGTCATCCTTCTAAATTAGGTGTGAGGCTTTAGATTGTTTCATTTTTATAGGTTAAGTCCATAATGTTTTTACCTATTAATTGCTATTTGTGTAATTTAGGGATATTATAATAAATATTTATTTTTGTGTAAAGTATTTTTATTTTTGTTAAATGTTCATAACTTTCATCTATAATTTATTATTATATAATCGCAATTATAATTTTCTCATATTTTTATGAGTATGATTTATGTAAAAATTTGTATGAATGTATTAAAATTATTAAAATAGTAACATCGTATTTATATTTATTATACGTTGCAAAAAGCTTAACATGAGCACTCAATGTGTCAAAATTATTAATACTAATAAATGAATAAATGGGCAAGGGCATATATGGGTTCTCAAATGATGTAACTTTAGGATTTAATTTTTGTTTTTTGTATTTTGTCTTTTTGGCAAAATTTTTATTCCAAGCATAACACTAATGAGAGGTCTTTGTCTCTTTAGTATAAAGAATAGGCATTTGCAATGGGGATTTCAAAATTGCATTGCTTTTATTAACCAGGTTGCTGAGTATTTGAAATAAGACTATATTTATATTGGTATTTTTATTGTTGTATATATATATATATATATATATATCAATAAAGGATGTATATATTTTTAAATTTTTAGACTTGAATGACAAAGAAAGATGATAATTTTTCTTTGGTAAAGTTATAGGAATTTGTTTGTGTGTTTTAGAAAACATGTGCACAATAACCATTACTGATAAACACCAAAATAAGTGATATTTACTAAAAATAGATAGTCTAATGCAAAATATTTACTGAAGATAGGCAGTTTGATATAGGACCACTTTGTTGTCTTTAGCATTGTGCATATTTTTAGATACTATACCCTTAATTATTTAATATATTTTTAATTTAATTAATTAATTTATTTAAATATATTTTCGTATATCTTCTTTCATCCTCTTTAAATTTAAAAACTATTTTTAGTTTTTGTATTTTCATTTCTCTAATTTATTCTACCTATGCATATATTTTATGTTATATGTATATATTATATATTAATATCAATAAGAAAAATATTTTTTTCATTCTATAAGATTTTTCAACTTTCAGTTTTGCTATATATGTTACACAATTTCAAATTCAATCCTATAACTTAAAAAAGTTTGCACATTTAGTTTGAAAGTCGCCAAAATCTCATAAATGGCAAAAAATGCTGATGTGGCACGCCAAAATTTGTTGAATTGGAGGAATTTTGCTTATGTGGCAAATTTTCAGTTGACATGGCATTTTTTTTTATCTTATTGGAAATTGTTTTTGCTTACTTAGATTTTTGTTAGTAATATTATTATTAATATATTATCAACAATATTAATAATAATACTACTAATAATATTAGATAATTATATTGTCACAATAATACTATTTTATCATTGATAAGCTTAATCTTATTATTCTTATGATTAATTATATTAATAATAATAAAATAATTAATTTAATATTTATTAGTATTAATATAATAATAAATTATTATATTAATAGTATTTATGATATTATTAATACTACATATTATGAATATAATTAAAATTATTATAATATAATCTTTGTTATTATTAATATATTACTAATCATTTAATTAATATTAATAATTATAATAGTATCACAAATCATATTAATATATCATCAATATATTATTAAATTTAATAATAACATAAATATATGACTAATATTAGTATCAATTATATAAACATATATTATATACAAACATATATAGCAATCCTAAATCATAACAATGCTAAATGAAAGCTTATGAGATAGAGCAATATCTATTATAAAGATAACCTGGAAGAAATAGAAATCCTGCCACATACAATGCCAAATCATTAACAACTAATAAATTCAACCATCAGACAAACACCTACACAGTACACGCACGTATGTTTGTGTATGTGCGTGTATCTATTTCCTTGTATGGGAAATTTACATGCGTAAAAGACAAAATCCCATCAAAGATTGGGTTTGTGAAATTCGAGAGGAAAAAATGAAGAAACCCATGGTATACATTCCCTCGCGCTGATTCATTTCTTTTCCGCCAAAATTGATACCAAAAGGAACCTTCAACCGAAACTTGGAACAATTGATACGGGAAGATATACTGCCAAAATTGATATGGAAAGATCTTTCACTAGAACTGTGGAGTGGTAGATATGGGAAGAAAATCATCCATATGCACAATACATAAGCAAGCATCAAGTGGGTTAAAATCATTTTAGCATATCTAATACCAATTCTCTTCTCCTCCAGAAGATTCTCCCAAACAATAAGGATTTCTTTCCAATATCTCATAGTTAGAATTGTAGAATTAAGCCTCTCTATTGTTTTCTATTTTCTTTTGACTTTTGCTCTATGTATTTGTGATAAAATTGATACTTAATGGGAAGATTTAGTTTCTTGGATTTAATTTGTTTTGATTTCAATTTAGGTTTTGGGATTTCATATGTTTTGATTTTGATTTAATATGGTCTGAGATTTAATATTTTCTATGAGAAGAATGTCTGCTTAATGGTAGTTCTTATCATAACTTATACCTTAGCTATTTAAAGAACAACTACTTCAAGAACTGCGAGGAGTAGAATTATAGTAGCTTTTTTATTGATGGATAATAAACTTAGTTCAAACACTTGTATGTAATGTATATATATCATGATTGAATTTTCTTGTAACTTTTGAGATAATTTTTTATTGATTTTGAATATTTGTTTTTATTTGGACTACTATGGCAGATAATGAGTACCACTTTTAAGCATAAATTGGAGTTGTCAAGAGCAATGGCAACTGCCAATAAGATGAACATTTTAAAGTGCAAATTGGAGTTGTCTAATGCCCTAGATGCAACAAATGATATGGTTAATGATTCGATTGAGGATCAATTGCCTCCAAGCTTGGGTAATAATGCATGCATTTACATTTTATTTTAATTGCAATTGGTTGTAATAATGCGTGCATTTACATTTCTTTAGGTTTTGAATTTCTTGATACATCCCTCTAACAGGGCTTTTATGGTGGCATACATCCCAATTTAAATGTATTTGACTTTCTTGTAGTTTCAAGTAGAAGAAAAAGGGTGGCTTTTTCCGCAACAAAAACTTTTAGCACTTCAAACACTCCAAGTTCCACAAGTAGACAATCACCAATTTGTGATAATATTATAGGTGAAGGTAGTCTATCTTCTACATTGTTAATGTTTCCAAGTTTGTAATTATATTACATACTAGTATGCATAATTATTTCTTCATTTTGCAGCTAGAGTGCCTAGGGCAGAGTCTCAAGTGTAACATATGCCCAATACGCCAAATGAAAATATCAGAACTGATATTAGAGGTAATATTAAGTAAAAACATCTTAATTTGGTTTACTATTGTATACTTATTGAAGGATATGCTTTGTAGAATCCATAGAGGAGACGATTGGTAAAACATCTTATGGTACCAAGGGTAATATCTTAGTACTTATTTCTTTAAATTTTATTTTTTGCATGTTGTTAGAAGCAATACATGATTTAACTTTACTTTTTGATTAACTAAGAATTTGTGGAAGAAAAATGAGGTCGTGGCCTTACTAGAGGGCTAAACACATAAAAGTACACTAAAAATGTAAGGAGAAACCAAAAATTATTATTCCAAAGGGGATTAACAAGCCTGTTGGGCAGCATAGTTCAAAACATGCAACTCAAATAGGTGTTTTGATTAAGCTCAAAGCTCTAATGCAAGTTGATGGTTAGGCTAAGATCCCAGAAGAAAAAAAGGAAGATCTCTTTAGAAAGTTGGTTGTAAGTGTTATTTTTATTTTTTATTTGCTTTGGCTTTTCCTATTTGCCAATAGTTTAATAATATAAGCAATATCTAACTAGAGGATTTTAATACTTTTAATTTCAAAGAATAAGCTCAATTATGAAGTGGAGGAGCCTCATGTTGTTCATTGCATTTAGAAGTCATTTGCCAAGCAGTACTCCACTTTTTGTTCAAATGGCCGCAAGTATTACTTAAGAATGAAAGCCGAAGGTGGTGTGGCATTAGTTAGACAAAGTATCTATGACAAGCTTGCCAACCGTTGTGATGATTGGCTTTGGTTGTGTGAATTTTGGGAGAGAAATTTTTTTGGTAAATACTATGGAGCTATGTGATTTTGATAGTTCACTAAAATACACTTGGATTTTTTTGATTGAAGAAGCATGTCATCCTATTAATAATTTTTTATTTGTTAATATTTATAGAAAATCTCATAGACCCAATCTAAGAATAGAGCAAAACAAAAGCACAAGCATAAATTGAGAACTAAATCTTGTGCAGCACATCAATATGAGAATGTTAGTTATTTTTGTTCAGTAATTGAATATATATATTTTATTTAAGTACAATTATGCATTGACATTTTGTTTGGTGTCAATAGAATCTTGATGATATTGATATGTATGAAGTTGAATTTCACAATGGCAAAAATGATGGGCTGATGAAGTGGTCGAAGCTAATTATGTAAGTTGAATTAGTCTTACTTCATTGTTTAGTCTATATTTCCTCCTTTCACTTTATATGGTGAGAGTATGTGGAATTTGAAGTATGAAAATGATTATAAAGTCTCATATTTGCATAATAGGCTCAAATGAAAGAATTGCAAGAACAACAACAAAATCTACTAGATGGTGCTGTATGTATGAGTGCAGAAGAAATTTGCATGAATGTCCTTGGAGAAAATTCTTCATATGCCAAATCAAAAGGTCTTAATCCCAACAAGCAAAGTCATAATGTTACATCTACTCTTGAAGCATCTATCAATTGAGCACGTTAGAGGAAGAGTTGGCAACTACACAAGCTGAATTGGAAAGTACAAAAGCCGAGTTAGCCCTTCAAAAGACCACAGTAGAAGCCGTGGTGAAATGTGTTGAGAAGATGGTCAACAAAAGCTTTTCTGAAATTATTAATCCATCAAACTCACAGTGAAGTTTGAGCTTTAGAAATTTAGATTTGAATCTCTCTTGTTGTTTCAATTCAGTTGCTTATTGATGTTACCCTTGTTCCGATTCTGGCTTTAGCTGTCGTAGAGTTTTTTTGTAGACTTAATTATTGGATTTTGCTGGATTCAGTCCTGGTTTTATTGCTAATGTTTAGCTTATTTAACTTTATATAGTGGTTTGGAGGAATGCTTGTTGTTTGTTCTAGATTTTTGGCTTGTTTAGTACAATGCTAGTTAGCTTGCTCCAATTTTGAATTCCCTGTGGCAATTTTAAGGAGTGATACCTAAGAATTATCTGGTTTGATTTTGGAATTTAGAACTGCCATGTGGCTGATAAGATATTATTTGCTCAGTCTGTGAGCAAACAACGAGTTTCAGATTTTTTACTGAAGTTCTTAGCATGCTATTACTTCAAAATTTTTCTGTGTTTTTGTCATCAGGTCAAGTGGTTTATGAATTTGCTGCTGGATGGGTTTCAGTGGCTCAGAATGTGGTTGATGAATGGATCAACGGTTTTTACAGCAATTGGTTAGAGTTGCTTTTGATTTTGCTGCTGAACTGAGCTGCTGTTTGTTGAACTTTAAAACATTTTTTTTTGTTCCAATACAGATTCTTACTGTATGAATTCTGTTGGCTGCTACAAACATTTGGGTGTTGATTACGTATTGCCTTGCATTTGCTCGTTGTGGCCTTTCTAAGGGACACAACTTTTCCTTTAGCCAATGATAATTTTAGTTTGATGTTGAATCGATCCTGAATGAACTTGAGGGTTTTGCGTTTCCGCATTTGCGAAATCTGAAGCAAAACAAATTATGCTAGTGGGACCTTATTAAGTTATAAATGTCTTTTACATGTTTAATCGTTTTAGTTTTTTCTTCAAATTGAGAAGAAATTCATCATAGTGGTTCTTTATTTAGTGTTATTTCTTCTCAACGAAACCACTATGGAATGAAATGGGTTCTCAATTTTGTGCTTGTATGATTGTTGCGCATTTACTAAGTGGTGACATTTGATATTTTCCAGTCATTATAAATATTTTTTTTCCTTTATTTTCTTTTGGGTTCCTAATTGTGAAGATTTTGCTGTGATTGCCCACAGCCTTGTGCTTATTTACTGTGAATTGCATTTGTCATCATAAATATGTTTACTGATGTTATAGTTCGAAACCTGCACTCGTTTCGAACTTGGGTCTTTTGAGGAGAATAGCTTGTTTTGAAATTGCATAGAGTATGTGAAATTGTGATTTAGGTCCAAATTTTGCTATGGGGATCATTTGTTGGTAACTTGATGTGTATCTCATATTTGAATTTGATGGAAGTTGGATTTTAATTGCTGTTGAGAGCTATAGCAATCTGTTCTTCTTGCTGCTGCTCAGTTTGTTTCGGAATTATGGTTAGGTTTTGTACTTAGTGTGATCTCAACAAAATGCTCAACCTCTCAAGCTTCTATTGATTTCTAGAGTCGAACTTGGACCACATGGAGCCGCTATTGATAATTTTTCTTTGTCTGAAGGAAGAAGAACTCAATCCTGGTCTGTTTTATGACTTGTGTGTACACTTTGCTGAAATTTGCTATAGCATTGAATCGAACATTGGTCCTTGTGGTGGTAGTTATGTTTAATTTTGCTGATAATTCAACCTTGCTTCAAGGTGAATTTGAACCCAGGTTACTTGGCTTAAATGGGATCAATTGTTTGAATTTTGTTGGGACAGGGAGTCGAAATTTTAAACTTGGACTGGGAAGTTGTTCACGGCAACCTCTGGCAGAAATCTCTTGCATTTGTTAGACCTCAAATTTTCAATTCGATGCTTTGATTTTTATTATATGGGATAATTAGTACTCCCTTGTTTAAATTTGTGCTCAAACTCTTCTGTCATGTATTTCCCATTTAATTTCTATTATGTCCGCAACTTATTCAATTTTTTAAAGCAAAATTTACCTCAAAATCAGTTTAACTCTTTAAACTCAATTTAAAGATTTTTTGTATTTGTGATATTGTTTCAAGAACTAATTAGAAATGAAGCCCATCAGATTGATATGAATACCTTTTTATAAACCATATAAAATTGTTTGTTGTCAATATTTTTCTTAGTGACCATAAAATGTTGGTTGCTGTAAGTTTAGCTTTAGCAACCAAAATAACTAGTTGTTAATTATTAGATTAAAAGACTTACAGTAGCCATTCAATATTTTATTGTTAGCATGGTCGCAATTAATATTCATATTCAGCAACCACAAAAATTCTTGCTAAAAATTATGATTTTGATCGCCATAACATTGGATAAGGTCAATCAAATTATAGCGGCCATTTACAGCTACAAAGTATTAGTTGGTCGCAAAAGTATTTATATAACTTGATTTCAACAACCAAATTACTTTTGGCTACTAAAACTATATATTTAGCATCCATTTTATCATGGTCATTAAGAATTTGGTCACTAAAATTATTTTTTCTTGTAGTGCTATATGGGGGCCTAATAACTAATTAATATGCAGTTGCATATGTTGTCCAAGAAAAAATAGGTGTTACATGTTAATAAGACGTATATGGACGAGTTTATAACTTGTTCAGAATATATATTTTCTAAGATGTTTAAAAGTTTAGAAATTATTTTATATTATTTGATATAATTTTTAAGAAATTTTTTTATAAGTTCATGATCTTATAAGTTCCTTCAAAAAAATTAAGGAATTCTATCTTATTTTTAAAATATTAAACACATTTAGTTTTCAATCATATTACCTAGAAAATTTTCATTATCATTATCTTATAATTTTTAAGAAGTTGGTTTATTCAAATACTTCAAAATTTCATACATGAATATGTGGAAAAAAGAAAAGGGCTGAAAAGAAACTCCATATATCCACAAAATGCTTTTGTTCTACAAACTAAAATGACAAAGCACATCAAAATGAAGGCCAAAACACTTGATTTATTTTCTTAGGGCTTTTTTAAGTACTTGAGGTAGCCTAATATGATGTATCAACCAAATTTGGGTTCTAATTCTTGGGATTGTACTATTTGAGCATAAAGAAACTGCCAGTAAGTGAAAATTGTGTATATATGAGATGTTATAAGGATCCCTTTTGCATTTAGGGCTTGTTTGTTTGAGCATATATGATTAGACAAGATTTATATACTAGTGACATATAAGCTAGAAATGGTATCCGAAACCATCTAATCTATTGTTTGCTTTGATTTTACAAATTGATGATATCCCATACTTAAAGCCATATAATGTTTGATTGGGAAGATTGCTCAATGTGATTATAGTTTGTTGTGTCCAAAAATCCTAACTTTAAAGAAGTTAAATTTCCAAAATACCCTCTATATGTTTTAGCCCTCTCTCCCTTTCTCCCAACTATTTGTTGATTAATGCATCCTCTCTCCCATAGTTATATTAATTAGTTTTGCTTGAGCAATATCATGGGGATAGTAGGCTTGCGCCTAGGCACAAACACTACCAAAAAAGTTGGCTTTAGTGTAACCGATTCTATTTAAAAACTTTTTTAAAAAATAGTAATAGATTAGTGATCGATTTGTGATGAAATTAATGACCTCAAACATGGAGGTCACTAATTGGTCATTAAATTAGTGACCGATTTTTTTTTGGGTTGCAAACGTAGTCACTAAGTTAGTGATCGATTTTTCTTAGGTCACAAAGCGATCACTGATTTGTCTTTAGTCACAAAAGTGGTTACTAAATTAATGACCGATTTTTCTTAGGTCACAAAGCGGTCATTGATTTTTTTTGGGTCACAAAAGCGGTCACTAAATTAGTGACTGATTTTTCTTTGGTTACAAAGTGGTCACTGATTTGTCTTGGGTTACAAAAGTGGTCACTAAATTAGTGACCGATTTTTCTTGGGTCACAAAAGTGGTCATTGAATAATTATATAATACTTTAAGTTAATTAGATAACTTATTATATTAATAAAATTACTTTATCTAATTAACAAAATAAATTATTATATTTTTGTAGTTAATAAAATTAATTTGTCTAATCATATTATATTTTTATAAATTATAATTTAAATAGATAAATATTATATACATAATTAAATAATACATTTAAATAAGTTATTGTTTGTATAGTCAAATAAATTTTAGGTATAAGTAAATAATACATTTTTAATTTAATAAATAATGTCACATGTTACAGTAACATATAATATGAAGTTATAACATGAAGATAGTAATACCAATTAAAGTATTAATTATTAATCAAACCATTTCTTAAAATTATAAAAAAACTAATTATCATCTAATATTAACATAATAATCTATTAATTTAATAAATTAGTTTTAAATAATTACTTTATTTATTGCTAAATAATTCATCTAGCAAATAATGTATTAATTCTTTAATGCTTTAACTTATTCAGATAACTTATTATATATTAATAAAAATTAATTTATTAATATCCAAATGAATTATTATATTTATAAAAATATATTTTATACAGACAAAATATTACATATATAATTAAATATTCTAATAATATATTTAATTTAGTAATCTATTTAATATGAAACATTAGTTAATAATCTATTTCATTTAATAATCGATTACAAATAAAATTAAATATAATAAATTAATTTAAATAATTATTTTGTTTATTACTAAATATTCATATACAAATATTTTTATTAAATAATTAATTAAGTTTTATATACACATAAATGTGGAATAATAAATAGTTAAAATAGTTCATTTTAATTAAAATTGGCAAATGCTTTCTTTAATTGTAAAGAAATGATGTGCAATTTTAATTGATGAATGCTTTCTTTAAAGTAATACATCATTTGTTATTTATAATTTTTAAAAAATATAAAATATCAAAATAAATTATGAATTAAATTAATTACACATTATTTCTTTACAATCTTTACATATATATACATATAAATATACATCTTCAAACTATAAATATGCATACATATAGGGCTCATTTGTTTGATATGATAGGATTAGATGTGATTGATAAGCATATAATTCATTATTTAGAAAATATATCAATACTTTGTTCGCTTGCTTGGATTAGTGTTTGGATAATAAGATCTTGAAGCTTATAAGGTATTACTAATGATAATTTTATAATTAATATAATTAAAACTCAGCAAGCTTGTTAATATTTTAAAAATAAGTTAAAAATTCCTTACCTTTTTAAAAAGAGTTTATAAGTTTTTAATATCTTATTTTAAAATCTTTATAAGCTCTTTTCTTAAAAAAGATTATGAAATACTTTTTGACATCTTATAAACTATCAAACATCTTATGAAATATTTTGAGAAGGTTATAAACTCATCCAAATAACTTTTAAATATTTAACTATACTAACTAGTGAAAAATTAAATTTTAAATTTAAAAATCAAGAGAATTAATTACTCTAACTTAATAAAATATATCAAAATAAAATATAAAACAATAAAAGATCCAAAAACCACAAATGATCAAGTGACTAAACCCTAATCTTTATTTACATTTCAATTTCTATTCCTTTCCCCACTTTTTACCAATTGGCTTTGGGAAACTCTTTTCCTCCCTTCTTCTTCCTTCTATTTTTTTTT
>JACGDI010000694.1:474694-487723 GCA_014898725.1 Jacaranda copaia
TAAATAAATAAATTGCTTAAATCTTGTCCGTCCAATTGTTGAAGCTTGTGTCAACTTTTAATGTTTTGAAATGTGAGACTTCTGTTAGTGTTACAAGTCTAAAACATTCCAATTTGTTGAATTTTAAGTATAAGAAATTCGATCATATTAAAATTAATGGTTAAATATGTCTCACTCATTAAATTATATTCTTATACAGAACGTTTCATTAAATAAAATTTTATATTACTTAATTGTGCTGTGTATATATTTAGAAAATTTTCGTTGGGCGTTCATACAAACCTACTCCATTTTAATACTACAGATATTATTTTTTATTTTTGAATTTTTATAAAGCTTGGGTTTTGAAAAAGAAAAGATGAAGAGTGCTATGCTAGTGTAAAAATTAATACTACTCTAATTTTTTTTATCTAATTTTAAGTAAAGCAAACATGAAAAATTATTTTGATGAAACAGTACTTATGTTGTAATTTGACTTGATTATCAAGAAACTAAGAAGGTGTTTGGCTAAACTTATTTAAAACTTTTTATAAACTCCTACATTTTATAAAATATTTTTGGAGCTTATAAAATATTAGATCTTATTTTAGAAATAAGTTCTTGAAGTGTTTGGAAAAATAAGCTCTTAGAGCTTATAAGATGATTTTGTGTTTGGTGAGAATAAGTGCTTATAAGCTATTTTTAGCGTGAAAATGACCAAGAAGGACATAAAATTTTTTATGCCATGTGAATAAGTATTTACTTATATAACATTCTTATTCTATTATAAATAACATATTTAATATTGTTCAAAATACTCTATTAAACTCATTTTTTAAATATTTGTCTATTTTTTCTTACCTATTTTTTCTTATTTATTTTATAAATATCAAAATAGGACTTATGATGTATTAAAAAAAGTTATAAATAATAAATTTCTTATAGGTTTCATATAATTTATAATGCCTTTAATCCATAATTTTTAATAAGTATGATATTAATGTAAATGATATTCATGTTTAACTATCATGTTCATCATTGAGTTATCTAATCCTTTTCTTTTTCTTGTACCATGGAAAAAGTAAATGAAGCATAAAAATTATGATTTAAATATTGGAATAACTGAAAATCATTCCACCATCCACTATTTTAAATATATCTAAAAAATTTAACCCAACGTATCACAAAAGTAACATTGAAAATTTAAAGTAATATAAAAACTTTAAACATACTACTCAAAAATTTACCAAAACAAAAAACCCTTTAAATCCTATCAATGAAAATTTTAACCCCTTCGAGTAATTTCAAAAGCAATTGAATCATGCAATGCCATCCAATAATTACTCTTCGAATTATCTTCATCTTCTGCATTAGCAACTTTATTTTCTATAACACGGTCAATGGAAGGCTTATAACTTTCATCCTCAACTATTCAAAATGCCTCATCTGCAACATTTTTCTTCCTTATATAATTGTGAATAGCCATAGTTGCTAGCACAATTTCTCTTTGTGTGTCAATGTGAAAATAAGGCATATCAGCCAAAATATTCCAACGTGCTTTCCAAACTCCAAAAGTTCGTTCAATAATATTTCTGCATGAAGAATGTAAGTAATTGAACTTTTCCTTCAAATTTCTTGGTGCACATTGCCCACTTCTAGCTTGTTGAAAATCCTCAAGATGATATTTTATATTCTCTCCTCGATAAGGAACCATATATCCAGACACAGGTGAGTATCCACATCAACCAAGTAATATTTTTTCCCTTTTGGGTGAGGAAAGTTGAGATCCTGTCTATGAACAGCTTCTCCAAATATCCTATTATCATGAGCAACTCCTTCCCATCTAGCCCAACCAAATGTAAAACACATACTAAAATCTACAACTGCAAGAATATTTTGAGTGGCATGCCCTTTGCGTCCAATATATGGTATCGCTCGTTCTTGTGGTAGTCGAGCCTTTACATGTGTGCCATCAATTGCTCCAAAGCAATCCTATAAACATGAAAACAAAAAGAAAGTGTTATAATTTTAATATGAGGATATGTGAGTAAATATATCCATTATCTAATTTAAATATTACTTACATCAAAAAAATGGTTTGTATCGATAATGTTGAGGCCTATGATATCCTTTTCCCTTGTTATACTCATGAGGAGGTCTAATTATATCATTAGCTAGCTTACCTACCACATATAAGACTTAATGAAAATGTCTTGAGATAGTTTTACTTGAGTGATTAAATATCTCCTGCATCAACCTATTATCCACACCATGAGCACATATCATCAAAAATATTTGCACTTCTTCATGAATAGACATCTCTCTTGTTGGATAAAGATCACACTTATGGGTCAACTCATGGCACAAATCTAAGAACACGGATTTTTCAAGGCAAAATGCTTGATAACATCTTACTTCATGCCCATTTAATATCTCCTCTAGAAATTTATGACTCATTCGCATAGATGTTCAACATGGAATCTTTGAAATATAGTTCTCATAATATGTTAAAATACCACATGTTGTTACTTGACACAAAATCCACCAATCCAAGTCTTGAATCTGATGTTCATCTTCACTTATTTTCTCATTATCAAAGTTGATTGGACTAATCAAAGAATAATTTGAGATTTTCCAAGACTCTACTAAAGCACAATCTCTAACATCCCATGTCTCCATTGAACTATAGCAAAGTCATGAAAAAGAAATTAGAATCCAGTTATAATTTAGTAAATAAAAAATGGTAACACTGGGGCAGGTGAGTTGTAGTCACAGGTAATACCCTGTGAGTTTTTATGCATGAAAGACTAAAAGAGACATAGTACAACATAGTAGTGCCCTGTTTTAGTCATAGGTATTTATGCAAGAAAGGTCTAATTTTGGACTTTCCATTAAGTACAAACAAAATTAAACATCAAACAAAACTTTTATCCTTCAAGTAAAGCAAATAATATAATGAGCACTAAACTTAGAGATAGATGCCAAAATAGTTAGTGGCAAACAAGAAAAGCATAGTGAGAAAGAGATAAAAATTCACATGCCTTTTTCTTGATACTTCACTGTTTGAATATACAAACCTATGAAAATACACTAAACTTATAATGTTAGAAAAATATGGGTAGCCATCAATCATCAGAAAATACATAAAGTAATGGTTGAGAGAAAGGCATGCGATTAAGCCTAATGGGAAACACTAGACCACAATAGTTTGGTTGCATGGTCTTGGTGACAATGGCTGTGCTAAGGTAGGGATGACCAGAAAAAACAAACACGTGTACACTATCATCCAAATTCTGAACATTATGGTAGCAACAATTATTGCAGATTCATCATAGCAATTTGATTCAATATTCAACATATACCACTACACTTAAGAAAACGTTTCCAACAAAATATTGAGTACATAACAACATTATTTCATACTTTTAGTCCAGTCACAAAGTGAGCTAAATGCTCAATCTTTTATTTTCAACAACACAAATCTTATTGATGCTAATTATTATTGCTAAAATGGCCTGAAAACATAACTGAACACACCTATAAATTTCAAAATTTGATACAACATACAGATGTGCAGTGTAACAAAACAAGAAAAGAAAAGTCATAGCTAATTCTAAAAACAACTCTTAAACAAACTTCCCATTCATATCTCATTTGTCAAAACAAAAGTCAATGAGTCTAACAAGGTAAAACAGCAATGAGTCACAAGCTTGAGTCATTATAACATCAACAATTATATAATAGAAGAGAATAAAAAAGATACTACCTTAGCTATGACAAAGTCAACTATTTTTCTTAAATTGGTTAAACTCTAGCCAAGATAATTGAGACTCGTGATGAGGTTGACTAGCAAACACTTCTCGCGTACTTTTTTTGCTCAAAAGGTTACATGAATAATTCCAAAGTTGACTTTGGGGTGCTATTCCAGGAACATTGCTCAACATCTCAATTGCAGGTCCAATAGTTATCTCTGTTGATGGTATAGTATAGAAGTAGCAGTGTTCTTGTTTACCATTAGTTGTATAAGGGAATGAATATCATCATTCAATGACGTAGCCCCTAAAACCTTCTTCTTCCCTTTACCTTTTTCTCCACTAAATTTTCTTTTCATGTTTTCCAAAGATGGGAATATAACTTCATTAGAAGCATTACCAACATCACTTGCTCTTTTAGCTCCAAATTTTGTGTTATACTCTGCTATTCTTATATCCTCAATGCCATCACTATCACTAATCTGCAAATGTTCCTCTTCATGTTCTTTTGAATCAGTGTTATCCTCCAACATTTCATCTCGACTATCAATCCCAATTGTTAAAAGTTTTTAGTAAAAGATTAAACTCTAAAACCATAAATAGTTAGTGGCAATTTTTTTGTATAGTTAATCCTTCTCAAAACTTATACTAAAATATTTCAATGTTTTTAGAACCAATATTCTTGATTTATATATAGTTGCTTCACTAATTTTATAAGTTGATAAATATCAAAAAAAAAGTTTGTATGTTGATATTTTTTATACATTTATACACCCAAACATTTCACTTGTCTAGCACTCAAAATAGAGAAAGAAAGATTATGTACTCCTAATCCAAATTGTAATTTATAAAGAAAAATGTACAAGAGGCTAATTTATAGTTAACAGATGTACCAATTTCGGCTTCAGAGATTCCTTCACATCATTCATAAGTCTTCTTTCATACATAGAACATACTTTATCAAGTTTTTCACTATACTTTTCCCCAACTCCATGCTCGGATAAGAAACCCTTCATATAAAAAAATATAATAGTATCAATATAGTTGAAAATCATGAAGTCACACATCTAAATACTATATTATATGCATTATTATGTTAACCACTAACCTTATTATTTGGATTGACCAAATTCTTCATAGGAGATTTCTTATTTTTTCCTCTATCATCTTCTAAATGACTAATATATTTTCTCTTCGAATTTTTGGTATATGGAGTGGTCATATTAAACCTAATTAAAAAATAGTGAAATAATGAGGAAACGTTTGCTTTTGCTATTAAAAGAGAATAGAATTAGAAGAGAACTAAAACTCTAGTTATTCTATAACTGGAAGAGGAGAGTTGGACTCTAGTGATTCTATAGGAAATAAATTTTAAAATTAAAATATAATTTTCATTGAAATAAAAACTTGTTTGATTGCAAAATAAATCATCATTATAAGTGCTTCATTTGCAAGCTTGATTTTTCTTTAAAAATAAAATACCAAACTTAAAAAATTAATTATTTAATAATAAGAAAAATAATTTTATTCAAGGCTCCGACACCCGTCAATGTTCTGAAGGGTAAGGCTCCCAATCATGTAGACTAGGACGTGCCAAATTTGACCACTACGGTGCACCATAATGTTGGGCATGACTGTAATGCAAGCGCCACAGCGCCCTTGTTTTATAAAATCAAAAACTCTGGCACTGCGACGCCTAAAATTTGGCGTTGCAATGCCATTGTTCTATATTTGGGAGCTGCGGCGCTAAAATTTGGGCACTGTAGCTTTGACTATCCAGCCACAGGCACTACAGTGCCCAAACTTGGGCGCCGTGGCGCTAGCCTTCTATCTTAAGGCGCCTATTTATCCTAGGCATTGGGCACTCACAAGCGCTCGCAATTGGAAATTTGGCGTATCAGTGTTAAATATTTGGCGCTGTAGTACCCACATTCTGTCTATGGGCATCCAGTGGGGTAGACTTGTCAATGGGTAAGGTATTGTCCTAACTGAGCCCATACTCTAATATATCCAAATAATTAGACCCTATATTTATCCTACATTTACTAACCCATAAACCTAATTAGATCAATACCTTCAAATACCCAAATAATAGACCCTAAACTAAACCATACCCTATCAAACTCAAGACCCATTGGGTCTAGTTTATTAGACCAAATTTTTTAATTCTGTTTTGACATGATTAATTTTTTAATTTTTCTCAAATTTTCTTATTATCAACCAAAATACTAAAACTATCTATTATTTGAATGCTAGAGTAATTTATTAATATTGAATAATTTTTTGGCATATTTGAAAAATGTTAACTCAATTTTTTTAAATTAAAAAAGAGTATTCATTTAATTTTATTAATTTATATATTTAAATTTTGGTATATTAAACAAATAAGAACCACAAAAAGGAAAAGGTCTTATTTTATTTGGATAGTTTTATTAATGTGTTTGCCACAAAATGTATTTTAACACATTGACTGAATAGTTTATGATATCTATTATTAAATTAACTTTGTAAATCTATTAAAAATTAATTATTGGGTATATTAATATGTGTTAGTAAATCAAATTGTGGGGATTCTTTATTAATTGATTTGTGGATTAATAGATCGGGCCCTTTATCCAGCATGGCTTATTTCTCTAAAACCAAACATTTGATGGGGCTTGATAATATAATCTATCAAGCCCAATCCATACATCCAAATGTGCCATTTAAGTACGTCATGATTATAAGTATAAATTTAATTTTGATACAAGTAATTTGGGTTAACTAGTTAAATTTGAGTATTTGAAAAATGAATAATTTCAAAGTATACAATATGTGTGTAAGTTTTGCATATAAACATAATTACACTCATTTAATTATTTTTAATATATTTTTAGGTTTGGCTTGACCAAAATGATAACAAATTAAAGTTTTATGAATAAAAAAGATTAAAATTGGGAAGGAGGGCATTGGAACATGGGTATTTGATATTAGGTATTTTTTGGGTATAGACCATATCCTTACCTATTCTATTTTTTTAAATGGGTCTTTCAAGGGCTTGGATCTCAAATCTATTTATTGGGTATAAAATGGGTATTATACTGTTGTCATGGGCTTGGGTAGGGTTACCCTACCCATTGATAGGCCTACAATGGGGTGACACAGCGTCCAACCATAGCGGGTGCCTAGACCCAAAACTGGAGCATGACATTACGCTTGAGCCGAAACCGTACAAAGAGAAAATTGTTATATATGAAAGTGTTGCAATTTTTGTAGCAGCAACAAGCCATTCTTCAACAATGTTTAGGCATACACGGTTCAAAATTCTATGCCAACCAATTTATAAAGCAAACTTAATGTACTTATAATCATCCCAATACTCTCATTCAACAACCATTCTCAGACAAATCAGTCTAGTAAGGATTTAGAGCACTTTCTTGTTATAACACTTTGAAACCATATTGAACTCGCAGCTATACAAGAAAACTAAAATTTAAGTCAAATCATTCTCCTCTAGCTCTTTAGCCTTCAACGCTTTCTTCACTCTCACTGAAATTGTTATCGTCATGACATCCCATGAGTAAAGTAATGGTAAAGAAATTTAGCAGTGCTAAGATTAATTAATAAAAATTAAATGACAAATACAATAAGCGTAAATATATCCGATCAAAAAATTAACATGGATCAACTTACTTGTCCCAACATGGCTATATCATATGTTTGGGAATTGAGTGGTATAAAAAATATTATTATGTATTTGATTTAGAAGAGCGATGTGAGTGACTTCTCCAAACTGCATTTCATTCAAATAAGAAAAATAAAATAAAATTAGTTATCGATATAATAAAGCATAGCAAAATGTTATAGATAAATTACTTGAGATGAACTTGTGAAAGAATGAGGCATTCCAAGATTAGGTTACATTGAATCCTGCATGCAAAATTGAGAGTGCACCTACATCACATCATCATTTGATTATCCGAGGTTTAACTGTGGAGTGGCAGGACAATTGTCAACAGCTAGTGCAAGGTTCAACCCCAATATGCAACTTTTCTTGTTGTCCTTCTTTGTTTGGGTATGACATATATGCATCTTATTTGGACAAGTGTTGGACTTATGACCAAGAACTCTGTTAAAAATATATATAGCATGAGGAGTAAAAGTATATATAAAAAAATATTATGAATAATCATATTGTTAATATAAAAAAGAAAGATACAAATCCAAGTAAGAAATATCAAAACAATAAAACATACTTGCATACGCCACATTTTGTTTCTTTAAACAAACTCCACCTCTTGATTTCACTGGCACTGGATCACAAACATTCTTCAAATTATACATCACATTCTTGAACTTCTTCTTTGGATTGCTTTCCAAAATTTTTCAAATTATCTGTTCCTTCAAACTTTCCTTTCTTGACAGATTGATTGATAAAATCTTTTTCCACTTCCAGTGCTAATTGTTTCACATGATTCATGGAGTAACAAAGCCAGTGTCTGTCTACGATCCCAAATAACATAAATTCATGAACTCTTTTTTCAATTGAGCAAATCTATTTCACTGAATATTAGGTTCTAAGAAATGGAACTTGAATAAGATTTTCAAACTTCTCCTAGCATCAATGGTCTATCTAGGAAAAATGCACCCATGGGAAAATGAATCAAACCTTAATGATTTGAAGGTTGCAATCACATGACAACAAGGAATGCCCTTAGACTCAAGCGTTGAACATTCACATGCATATTTATTGGCAAGTTTATCAACATTGACCGAGTAAATGCATCCATTAGGTGTTTCCTAATTCTCAAACTTTGACTCATATTTGCCATGACCAACATAATTCATTTATTTTTGCACAAGTCCCTATTTAGCTACAATCTACTCTTGGACCTTTAAGAAAATCTTATTCGTAAAGACTGTGGATGCATGCTGTTCAAGTTTTTTTAAGGGGCTATTCTTAATCTCAGGCATTGTCTTTTAACAAGCTTCCTGCTTTTCAAAATATATTATTTCGTATTTTTTGAATTGTTTGATGATAATGCTTAATAAACTCAGTTATTGTGAACCTTTTTGTACATGAAAGCTTAATTAATGCATTCATCAACTTTGAGCAGCCAGTTGTTCCCATACCACCCATAAATTGTCCACAAAAAATGCATCTGCCCATAAGTACCTCTTGTCATAAGTTTCAAGGACCCATGGATGGGTGGATACGTCATGCTTTTCTATCAAATTATTCCACCTCTCATCGAGTTCTTCCTTAGAGCATTACATTTGTAGTAGCCTAGATAATCCATTTGAAAAATCATGGCCAACATTGCTTGAAGCATTCCTTGCAAGATGCCAACGACAAATTCTATGCCTAGTATTAGGAAATTCAGATAGAATAGCAGCATGCATTAATGAATCCTAATATGTAAATACAACACATGGAACCTTTCCATTCATGGCCACACAAAAGTTATCTAACAACCACTGATAGGATTCAATCATCTTGTTGCATAAAATACCAGCACCAAAAATAATTGTACTGCCATGATTATTCACCTCGAATAAAATAACAAGGGGGAACTTGTATTTGTTTGTACCATAAGTACTATCAAACACAAGGACATCACCAAATATACCAAATTCTGCCTTCAACATTCCATCACACCAAAAAAGTTTTGTAGGACAACCATCTTCATCTACAGAATATTTAAAAGTCATTTCTTCATCATAGGACCTCATTTCTTCAACTAAGCATAATGTCATGTTCACATCACCATCTCTAATCATTTCCATCCGTTGGTTGTCGAGATAGTTATATGCATCCTTTCTTTTGAATGTAAGCTATCCAGCACCTCTGACTAAGTGTTCTATGTAATTCAATACCGCACCAAGTCTCATGCCAATCTCAATAAATAAAGTCAACAATGACTTGTCTGATGGGGTTAAGCACATTCAAAATTGGTTTAAATAATTATGACATTTGGCTTCAACAATTATACACAAAATGATAAGAAATAAGATAGTACAAGCGCAAATTTATTCTTTATTTCATATATTACTGAATAAGTAAAAAAATAAAAGGTACTTATTACAAGAGAGGAGACACGTTTGATCATTAGGGTCCAAAGGATGATTATGTTCCAGAGTAAAGTCGGTCACATTATATAGACCAAAAATTCGATCATGTGCAATACAAAGGGTGGTCTGGCATCCACATCTGAGATTTGATTTTGCTTTTTGCTTCCTTACATATCCTAGCCTAGGTTCCCTACGAAAGCCCTCTAGTGAACACACCCATTGACAATACTTTATCAACAATAGTGTTTTATCTTTGGCCAATTCTTTACAATCAAAACAGTTTTGAGATCGCTTTCTTTTAGACTTCAATTTACATGCATCACACTTTGGTAATTCTATTTTCCTATCTTGTCTACCAATATCAAATCCAACTTTCCTACCATATCCAATGTAGAATGACTCTACTTCATCAACAGACTTGAACACTAATTTACCTATCTTATCCAGATTCATATTCTTATCTAAAGAATCAGATGCATTGTTAATATCTTCATTGTTGCTCCATTCATGCTCAAACTTTTTATTATCACTCTTCAAACTATCTTCGCTCTCCATGAAGGGATTGGAGCTCTCTTCGTGTTCCATTTTTAAATCACTTCGTTGCTTCTTGTATTCCAAACCTACAAAATTAAATATCATGTATTAAAATTTATAACATAAATTTGAATCACCATTAATAGTAATGGAGACCAAGAATATTTCTAAATATGCGTAAAGCTTAAAGAAGTTTCTACGCTAAAACTTGATTGTGATTGTATACTATTTATGTGCAAGGATTTTATATGATGTAGAATGAAAATAAAAAATTAAACTATCTTTTAACAAAACCTTCCATATTATACAATTAAACCATCTTTTTACCTCTCAATAATCTTGCTTACAAAGAGAGCTTGGAAAATTATGAGTACAAGAACACTTCTACAACCGCTAAAGACTTAATTTCATATGATCTCTACAAAATTTAATATAGTTAAAAATAGCCCAAAAAGGGAAAGAAAGGAAAAAAGAAGTCAATCCATTTTATGCATGTCTAATGACCAACTGAGAAGATAATTTCCCTTCTATCAATTTACCTAAAGACCATGAATTTTCCCTTTCCACTTACTATTTCATAAGGATGACCTATATGTATGCAATCATGACAAAATAAATCGAATGTACATTAAAATAAAATTAATTTCATAATGTTAACATATTTATATTACTGAAACTTGGGTGCCACAGCAACCCTTGCTATGATGTTCACTCACATAAACCCTTGATTTTTAATCCTTTTAGAAAATATAGTAAAATTATTACCTCCAAAGTGTACGGTGACAATATTTTAAGAGCCCTCTCTTTCTTCTTGATTCAGAGCAGTAACAAATGTTTGGTTTTCAATGTTTAGAAATATGTATATGCATTATTTTTACAAAATTGTAGACATGCATACATACATTTTCAAAAGAACAAGACTCTTACCTTTATAAAGTAGGAGTTCAAAATAGATCGGCCCTATATCAGAATGACTTTTCTCTAATCTTCTTCTACTTGAATTCATTTGTTGGGGTTTGCTTTGTTCTGATTGAATTAGGGTTTGAAATTATAAAAAGAGGTTTTATAATATATTTATTGTATCAAGGTTAATTAGGTCATTTAACTAAATAATTAATATTTTTTTCTTTATAATTGGATTTTAAAGAAGGTGATTTCATGTAAGAATCATGGGAGAAACATGATTCTATATTTTATGTTGGTTCAAAGGCCATGATTAAATTATATTAACATCAACGGTTAAAAAGTGAGTACTTGACAACAAGTAAGAACCATGGGTACGGGACAATAGAAAGCCCGTTCTAAGTTTTGAAGAGATCTTATGCATTCTTAACATCGTTTAGGTTTAGAGGGCCTGATGCACTTAGTCCCAAAGCAAGCTTATCAGAAGTCATGTCCGCTGCCATAGGTTTCTCATACTCAGATGAAGAATCATATTCCTTATAATACTCATACTTCCAGCAGTGAGAAGTTTTATAGTTGCTAGAGTAATTTGATGAGTTCTTATATCGTAGTTCATCATCTGTTGTGAAGGACCAATAGAAGTTTTGGCTTTCACCAAATGCTGAACTGAAAATGGTCTCGAATTCAACATATCATCATCATCACAAAACTCAAAATCTCCTAGAAAGAGTTAACATCATCTTAGAAAGACATATAACAAGGCCTCAATAGATTGCAAGACTGCTCAAGAATGTTTATAGAAAAGAACAGTATGCAATATAGGATTAGCAGCGTGGGACTAGAGGTGTTGGCTTTAACTCAAGAAAAATAATGGCAAGGAAGACACATTCAACTTATTTAATTTGGGGAAAGGATAAATCAAGTTTTATTCATATATGCAACAGTGCAGTTGACATGAAAAATCTGTGACACCGAATTGGTACTTTATTAGGTTAAAGAGGTAAATGTACTTCTGAAAGCTCGTGATCCCCTATTTCTCAGTTTTTCCCTTTTATATCCATCATCCCTAACACTTGGTCTGAACCATGAGCTCCCTCAACCTAGAGATTAATCACACTTATCCATTTTTGACTGCCAGCTGTCTCAAAAGAAATACAGAAAGGGTATGAGAAATCACAATGAGGACAAGCAGCTCCATGGTAATACTTATGAAAAATTTAGAAAGAGCTATAACCACTTCTTGGAAATTTTTCTTCAAGAAACAGTTCATTATAACAGCAACCAAATGCGTATAGCAAAATTTTCTAAAGTAAAAATTTATTGCTAAAACAGTGATAAGATTTTGTAGCAGTTTATAATCAACACAGTGGCTGATGCATTGACCAAGAGAAAGATAAGCAGTTAGCCTGTATTATATATATGTACATATCTTTCATTACTTCTTTATCTTCCTTTCAATTCTTTTTTTAAATTTATCGTAGAGAATCTTGCAATAAAACTCGAAAACATATGTTTTTCCTATCACCAACGGCCATTAGCATTTATTCATTTTTACCATAATAAATTGTGCCATTGAGCTCCAAGTGATGTTTCATGCTCTCATGATTATTTCTTCTTGAATCCTAGAGAAATGTGTAAAAACATATAGAATCGAGTGATAATGTTAGTGTCCCACAAAGGAAAAATAAATAAATTGTGGTCTTTATATATAGTTTTGAGCAAGCATCACCTCTCGAGTTAGCTTTTAGGGTTGAGTTAGACTCAAGGTCCATTGCTTAATATGGTATCAGAGCCACCCATTCCCGATGTT
>JACGDI010000694.1:487912-531215 GCA_014898725.1 Jacaranda copaia
TGAGCATGTGTGGGGTGTGTTAGTGTCTCATATTGAAAAAATAAATAAATTATGATCTTTATATATGGTCTTGAATAATCCTCACCTCTTGAGCTAGCTTTTGGGGTAGAGTTAGGCCCAAGAACCATTCTTTAACAGATAAAGAAAGAGAATTTGAATATAAAGGAAAAGTGAGGTGAGAAAGTGAGGGGAGAGGATGGAGGTATTTGACAAGAAAGAGCATCAACCAAATCTTTTTTCTTTTTAATTCTTCAATTCTAATTTATGCATATACATATATGAATTATGAGATTTTTATTAAAAAATATAAATAATATATGATTTAGTAAATATATATTCGGTGTGGATATTAAACGGATTGGATACACATATATTATATTCGTATTCATTTATAATCGGATATCTACTAATCGAATACGGATAAATGGATGCTGACAAATTTTGTATAAACAAATATGAATGTGAATGGTAAACGAATTTTTGAATATCTATTTACAGCTATATTTATGAATCTTATTTGCACTTCTTTTAATTTTTAAATAGAGTAACTTTCAGTTAACCCTAAAATATAAGAAACAAGTAATATCTTTGCATGAGTTCCAATGTTTCAATTGATATAAAGGTGAGTTGTTAGTAACAAACTTGTGCTAGTTATATATTTTGATTACAACATCTAATCCTTTATAAAGAACTAAAAAGTTTATATTTTTGTTCACACAAATTTCGTTGTCTTGACTTCGAGATTAAAGGACTTGATGACTTGATACTTTGAAGAGGTATAGAATCTTTGCGGTAGCAATACATCATTGCTGCAGAAACTTGAAGATTTGAGTCTTTAACTTGAGAATATGTGTGTGTGAGAATATGTGTATGTATATGAGTCTCTAATCATCCCTTTAAATAGGTGCTCAACAGAAGACTCTAAAACAATTTGAACGCATTTGATAATTATCTCTTTGATTCATATTAAAAGATAATATCAAATGTTCTTGACCTAATTGGTCCACATACATAAATATGTCACGTATTCCAACTTGATTAGCTTGAGATTGTTAGGCCATCGGACTTGATTTGATTGACATGATACACCTTCATTTTGACATTTATCTATATTTGATTTATATAAAATAAATATTAGAATATTAATTAAAATTAACTATTTATTATTTAGAATTTAATTTAATAAACTCTAATATATAAATAGAAAAATTTAAATTAATAACTAATATTTATTTATACATGTCACTTTTCAATTGGCCCAAAAATTAAGCCATCTACAAATGTCCCCTCGAGACTTGTTCATGAATGATGTTTTTCAATATATTCCTAAGTGAACAAGTTACGATAATTATTATATATATATAAATATATGCATAATACATCAGCCTTTAATATATATATATATATAACATATGAACTTTTAAAAAATACATATACATATATATATAAGCCACTTGAGACCACATGTTTCCCATTCTTGTAGCCCGTGGCCAAGTTGACAATTTGATATTTTTACTTGCAACAAACATTTATCAACAACAACATCATTGTGCTCCATTATTTTTCTCAAAAAACAAAAAAATTTCAAGAAGCTACATTTGCTATTTAGAAAAGAAAATCGTTGCCGTACCCGCTGCACAAAGCTTGCTGCCATTTTAATACACAAGCAAAAATGTCCCATGGTAATTAGGAAACACCCACCACAATGCATTTCCAAAGACCAACACAACAACAACAATCCCCCCTTTTTTTTTCTTATCTTTTAGCTTGGAGACTTATCAGTAAGAGGAATCGTCGGCTTTAGGACTCTTCTTCTTTTTTTTTTAATAATTGATCTCTGCAAAAATTTCTCATCTAACTTAAAGTTGAATTCAAAACTGAATTATAATTTTATCAAAAATCAACTTAATAGGAACTTATTTCCCAAGTATGTATAGACTGAAGTTCTTGAAAATAATGCTATAAAAGGATGCTGATCACTTTGCATAGTTGAACATTGAGTTGGAAAGTTGTTGTGGTGTATTCATCTATCCAATAAAGGACATCTTCTTCCTGTTAATTCCTACACATCAACTGTTCGAAGAAAATACTCATAAAGTTCTCCTAACAATTATCTCCTCCATTCTTATGATTAATTAGCACTATTAAAAGAGAGTTGCCTCAGCATTCATCAATAGAAAATCTTCATTCCTTAAGGGTATCAACATACAGCAAAAACACATAATTTGAAGACTTCAAGTTAGTCATCAAATTAAGGGATGTTCCTATAATCTTTTTTCACTTTCTTCTCCATCCCTTTATATATATACACTTAAGTTTTCCTTTTTTGTCTCTTCTCTTTTCTTTTGTAGGTTAAGAAATAGAGCTCATTCCTAATCAACTTAGGAGGATGTATATTGACGATCACTCTAAGCCATCTCCATGCATCATCAACGGGAGTGATAAAGACAACCTTAAAGTTAAAAGTACCAAATTAGTTATCCATAAATTGACTAATGATGTTCTTCATTCCATACCTTAACCTCCTAGTAACTTTTTGCATATCCAAGAGTGGTCCAAAGAGGCAACTAAGGAAGTGGTTGATCCACGTTCTGGCATTACATCTCATTCTAGGATACTTCTCTTAAAGTCCTCCCTTCATGATGCCAAAGCCACTGGCTTAGAATTTTTTATTTGTAGGTTATCATTCCAACATTAATGGACTCCTATTGAGAATTCTTGCATCAAAGTTTGATGAAGTATTTTTCATGCAGGTTATTGGGAATTGATAGAAGATGTGCTAGGCCATCATGCAGATGTTCTTCAACAAGTTAGGGTCTATGCAGTAGTCCATGCCTTGCTTTTCACATATGTCTGTCATAAAAATATCCTCCAAGCTTTCCTTGAGCTATAATACCTTTCCATGAACACTTTGCATACTACTACTAGTAAATTTTTAGTTTCTTTATGGGATCTTCATGTACTTGGTGGATTGCCTATCCATGGATGTTTTTATGATGAATCTATCCCTACTACAAAAAACCTACTTGGTGATAACAGACATGACCCTTCTCTATCACAAAGCTGCAAATATCTATTCCTGGCTTATCATATGCTCCTAAATGACTCTAATGGCATTCCTATTTCTAATTGGATTGGTTTTTAGTTTAAAGGACCATTGAGATATGCAGAGCCTTCTATGAGGTCTTCCTGAAAGAGGTTTACTGAGCTAAAGATCTCTCACAATCCATGTAGAAGAATTGATGTATTACTTTTATCTCGCACCAAGGAATATAATGAGCCTTTTATGATGTTGGAGGTTGAAGAAGATGTTAAAGGGGAGATCTACTTGGCTACTTTTCTTTCATGCTAGTTATGCAGTTTTGTTCTACCACATCACAAAGCAAATATGATTTGTGCTACTGTCTTCAAGATTGCTAGTAGAATGGCGAATGGTGATTGCCTTTCTCTAGCAATTTCTGTATTGGCAGGTGTCTACTGTGGTTTAAGGAATATATCAACTTTGCCAAGTCTTCAAGAATTTTCTTCTATCTTTCCCATTCCTTATGTTCACAGTTGGATATGGTACTACCTTAGCACTCATTTTTCATCCAAGATTGACGTAGGAGGAGTTGAGATGGTCAAATATGTGAGGGAGAACATGGCTAAATATTTTGATCTTTCAGAGGCACGAGATTTGTTCCTCAATATCAACCCTTTAGCTATTCAAAATTTATGCTTATTTCCACGCAAGCAATTCATGGTAATAGCTAGCCCCTGCATATCAAATACTTATAAAAATCTTTTTGTGGCTCTTTATTCTAGCTATTTGACACTTTGATGTGGAAAAGAGCATATCATTGAAGCTCATAGCCCTTGTCGATATAGTCAACAATGTGGATTTTATCAACAAGTCCCAGGCAACTTAAAGAAGGAGATTCTTACTTGTGATTTGTATGAGCTTGTTCAACTTTGGCAGTTATGTACCTTACTGAACATATCTTACAAACCTATCATTCCTGGCAATACTTTTTCCTTTCCATTGGCCACAAAGGAATATGCAGATTGATAGGACAAATACTAGAAGGCTTCACAAACAAAAAGTACTAAAATTGTTCACAAAGTCAATCATAGAGATGTGGAATCAAATTATGGTAAACTCAATCAACTTAGGGATAGACTTGAACAGCATTAATGTAAGTTTGAGCATCCTGGTAAGAATCCATCTTATCTTAAATAAGTTTTAATCAAAGATCCCAAAAATAATCCAGCGGCCTCACCTCTTCAAAATTATGTTGTTTTAGGGCAAGTTAAAGGAAGGAATTTGGAGCTTAAGGATTACAACCTTGCTGAACATACTCAAGTGTCGTCTAAGAGGCGCTATGACTTACTCAAAATTTCATTCCCTACTGATGCTCTAATGGAAAGAAATGAAATAATTTCTGCACTTTCTTGCTTAAATGACAACTTTAGTAACCAATGCATACTCAAGAAGAAACCAAAGGTTTTGGATTTAGATAATATCAATATTAATTCAAATTTCTTTGCAGATGTTCCAAGTTCTTCTTTACCTTTTGGTGAATTGGCATAATATGTAAATTTATTTATTTATTTATTTATTTTTAATATCATGTACCCCCTCTCCCCCTCTTTTTTTACATATATATTTGCCAATTTTTTGCACTAACTTCTTCTTCTTTTCTTCTTCTTTTTTTTTTTGTAGCTTGTAGATCTCGATATGCCAGTCTCAATCACTTTCGAAGGTAGTGTTAGTTCGATAAATGGGGCTAATCCTTTTAACTTGCTTGAAACTAACATTTCTCAACCTCTTGATGGTGGCATGCAAGCTTCCCACGATACTGTTGATTCCAATAAGCAGCCAAAGGTAATATTATTTGAAATTACAAGTGATAAGGCTTTTGCTAAGAAAGACAAGCCTAAAAGGATATTTGAAGCTGCATCTTAAGCACTTCTAGCTGTTGAAATTTTTGAATTTTGTCCTCAAATTATAAAGACTAAAGTAGAGTAGATGTTACTCAAATTCTATTGGGAATGAATATGTCAAAAAAAATCATGAAAACTCCATTTAAGCAGCTCTCAGAGATAAAACCTGCAATTGATGATTTGATTGCAAAGATGAAATCATATATAAAAAATATATCATCTTTGGAGAACTACTTGCGATCCTTCTTTGAGGGTGCTTCCAACTACATAAAGGTTAAGTCAAATTTAATTCAAAAAGAAACATAAGACACCTATGAGAAAGAATTATTTTTTGCACAACAGGATCTTTTTGGGGCCCAGGCAATAAAAAATAAAAAAGTTGAAGAAGTGAATTGATTCAAAAATGAACTTCTTCAAATTTCTAAGCAACAAAAGGAATTGAAAACACAACTTGCCAAGTTAAGCAGTAAAGAAGAATTTGCAAATTCATTGCTCCACATAGTTGAAGAGAACTTGTCTACTATCCAGAAAGAAGTGGCCACCAAGAGAGATAAAGTTTCAAAACTTGAAGATACTCCATTTTTGACTGATCAAGAAGTTGAGGCTTTAAAGAAGATGGAAGCATTATTTGAAGAATCTCGCAAGGAACTAGTAGGTTTTAATATACTTGCATGAGCACTTAGCTACTTAGCCCTTTTTTTTTCTTTTTTTTAGCGCAATTGATATAAAAGAACACTTGATTACTACATATGTAATAAAAAGTTGTTCTTTTTGTTTTTATGAATTCTCCTTATGCATTCTCTTTTTTTTTATTCTTCAAATTGATGCCAACTTCAAAGAAAAATTGTATTACATACCCCCAATAATTAAGTAAAATAAAGTTACTTAAGCTCATGAGTAAAACTAGCTATCTTAATAAATTAAACTTGAAAACAATCAAAACTTCTTCCAATGATATACTTGAACTTGATAAATCAATCATGAGTACTCCAATGATTTGATTGAACTAGAGAAGTAAATCATCCCAATTTGCTTCAATGATACAATTGAACTTGGAAAATCCTCAAAACTTGTTCCAGTGATGTGTTTGAACTTAGCAAGCCATCCAAACTCATTCTAGTGATGTGATTGAACTTTAGGACGTAAGTTATCCAAATTTGCTCCAATGACACAATTGAACTTGGGAAATCCTCAAAACTTATTCCAGTGATGTGTTTGAATTTATTAGGTCATCCAAACTCATTTCAGTGATGTGATTGAACTTTAGGAAATAAGTCATCTAAATTTGCTCCAATGATATGATTGAACTTGGAAAGTCATCCAAACAAACCCCCCTTTTTTAAAGTGATATGACTGAACTTAGGATATAACTCCCAAGTTGCCTACGTTCCCCAATAAGGGGATCAATTCATTACGTAGTTCAAAGCAAATATTTTTTTAGGGGGGTGCCATTCACAGTTTAAACTCATACGGGCTAGGAGTATCCATTGCTTAACCACCTTGGACTAGGTGAGGTATTTAATATTTTAACCATAAAAAATACCTTTAGTAGGAAAAGTTAGCAATTTAACCACATGCACTACCTTTGGTGGTTATCGTACACAGTTTTTACTCGTGTGAGTCAAGAGTAACATGTTGTTTAGGCTTGTGCGTCAAAAAGCACTATACAGTTTAGGCTCATGTGTCAAAGAGCAACATGCAGTTTATGATCGTGCGTTAAGGGGGGAACTTCTTCTCATGGGTAATATCGCTTCAAAAATTGCCATTTATGGGGCCTATATGCAATCCATCTCTATCAACTAACTTGTAAACACCATCGGTGTAGACTTCTTTTATCACATATAGACCATCCCATTTTGACATGAATTTACTTCTCATTCATTGGGTGATGGTAATAGGCCTTTTTACTACCAACACCAAATCTCCAACTTAAAAAAATTGAGGATGAACTTTCTTATTGAATGCCCTCATCATACGTGCTTGATAACATTCAAGCTATTGTTATACTTCAAGTCTTTTCTCATCCAATGTTTCCAATTCCTTAAGTCAAAGATAAACGTTATCTTTAGCAGTAAGTCATTCTTGGATTGCTATATGAAATGAAGGTATTTGACTTTCAAGAGAGAGAACGGCTTCAACCCCATAAACCAATGAATATATAATGGCTTAGGTAACAGTCCGATAAGTCATCTGATATGACCAAAGAGCTTCTCTAACTTTTTCGTGTCAATCCCTTTTGGATTTTGACACTACTTTCTTTAGCAAGTTGCATAAAGTTTTATTATCTGCCTTTACTAAACCATTTGCAGCTACATTGTACATAGAAAAATTATATTACCTGAAACCAAATTGTGCACAAAGCTTGTCCATCAACTTATTGTAGAAAGGCTTCACATTATCAATAATGATGTAACGAGGCACTTCATACCTAAAAATCAAATGACATTAAATGAACTCCACAATAGTTTCTTTTTTTACTTCCTTAACGAGAATCACCTCTGCCCACTTGGAGAAATAGTCTTTAGCCGCCAACATGCAAGCATGACCAGCCAATGATTTAGGAGCAATATGGCCAATAGCTCGTTGGCCTTATTAATTGAAACTTTGAATAGTTAAGCGATTGCATGATAGATCCTCATCAAAAACCCCCAAATTCTTCATGGTAGATTTTAGCATGATATTGAAGGTAGATCTTCCATCAATGAGTATGCAGTTAATCGTTTGATCCTACATGAACCTTAAAATAGAAAGCGGCCTATTGTGAGGTTTTGACCCCAACAGCAAGTCTTCATCAGTAAAAGCAATGGCCATATAATAGGACGTAGAATGTTGCTCTTTAGTTTCACTGGATATAGCAAGTACTGTTTCAACTCTTTCATCAAAGAACACCATAGAAAAATAATCTTTCAAAGTCACTTGGCTCATTTTGTAACCTACCAATAAATTTTCCTATTTGCCATTTATAGCCTTTAGATTCTTTATCATCCTTGGTTGAGGGCGTCTAACCACATGCAAGACCTTTAATGCCAATGGACAATATTGATTGACACATCGTTTTCTCCTTCGTTAGCCCACCACAGGAATCCACTAGCTGCCATCTCCAATTTTAGTAGTAGAACTTATTTCTAGCTTAGTCATTTCATCAATAAATTGAGTCTCCATTATCACTAGATCTAAACTTTCAAACTAAAGCATTATTGATACTCCTATGAGTGAAGATGAGAAAATACTATCTTTTCTTACAACACATGTGGTATTCGCTACAGTTATAGCACTAGCAACATTTAATTCGACAATATCTTTTGTATCAAGAATTATCTTTCCATCTCTTGCCAATGATATGACCTTATCCTTGAAGACGAAACATTTCTCTATTGGATGGTTGACAACTTGATGATACTTGCAATATTTTGGATCATTCACCTTTCCACCTTCTTTAAGATATTTTGGTTCCGGCAATTCAATCAACTTTCTTGTCAATAATTCATCAAAGATGTGAGTAACATCAGAATCTGAAAATGGATACTCATTCTCTTATATTTCTTTTAGTGTTTTCTTACTTGTTGAAATGCATTGATCTTCAATTTTCTTAGCAAGCTTTTTATCACTTGTGGGTTTTTTTTATTGAGGCTGTCTTGATTGCTATAGATTCCTCAGTAGCAATTTTAGCATATTTTTCACTCTTATTTGAATAATTCCTTTCTTTCTTCTAGTCTTCAATAGGAATTCCAACCCTACAATTAGAAATGCTAAGCTCTATATTGTGGGCACGAGTGGCTAATTCCTCAAAAGTGCAAGGCTTGATTCCTTGAAGAATGTAGAGAAGTCCCCAATGCATACCTTGAATACACATCTCCACTGCAAACGTCTTTGAGAGTCTATCCTTGCAATTCAAACTTAATGCACTCCAACGATTGATATAGTCTACCACTGGCTTGTCTTTCCACTATTTTGTATTGGTAAGTTCAATCATGCTCATAGTCTGGTGTATACTATAAAAGCAATTCAAAAACTCTCTTTTCATTTGATCTTAACTATCAATGGATTCAGGTTCTAAGTTGATGTATCAGTCGAAGGCATTCCCTTTTAATGATCGTACAAACTATTTCACAAGAAGATCACCATATGTCCCTGCATTGTTGCATGTCTCTATGAAATAGACCACATGCTATTTTGGATTTCCCTTCTCATCAAACTGCGGGAATTTTAGTGGTTGATATCCTATCAGCATTCTTACTAAGTTAATTCACTTTGTATAGGGCTTTGAATACACAATAAAACTTTGAGAAGGTATGCCATACTGAGCCCTAATAGTATTGGTGATCATGTCTTGCTATTATTGAATAGACAATGTAGCAATAGAAGTTGCAGAGTGGTTGATCTTTCGATTAGTTTCTCATTTGTAAGGCATTTTCTTAACTTGTTTCTACACTATTGTATGACCAAGGGAAGATTGATAATTGTAGCTAAATCCTTCAAGATGATAGATTCCTACTTGTTCATGAGTTGTGCAATTTGTAGATCTTTTTCTTCTACAATCGTTCGGAAGTCAGCTATAGCTTGAACCATCTAAGAAAGTTGTTCATCCATTGTTGCCACTCTAGTTGCTGTAGCTAGCAGTTCAGCAAAAGATAATACCTTAGGTTTCATTTCCCTTAGACTTTTAAAGCCATAATTATCAACTGGAATGAAATCAGTATTCTTGCTCCCAGTCATTGGTTGATTAATAGATTTAGCAGCAGGGTCAATAGCGTCTTTCCTAGCCAAGGCAAGTTGGTTCCTCTTAAGTGCCATTGAGTGGTTGCAAATATCTTCAAAATTCGAATGGGAGAAAAAGATGAGGGGTAGATTCGGGTCTCATCAGGCATGCTAGAAATTTGTTCACACAAATTTTGTTGTCTTAACTCTGAGATCAAAGGACTTGATGACTTAATGCTTTGAAGAGGTATAGAACCTTTGTGGTAGCAATACGTGGTCACAATAGAAACTTGAAAACTTGAGTCTTTGACTTGAGAATATGTGTGTATGTGAATATGTAAATATGAGAATATGCGAATATGAGAATATGTGTATGTATATAAGTATCTAATCATCCTTTTATATAGGTGCTCAACAGAAGACTCTGAAATAATTTGAACACATTTTATAATTATCTCTTTGATTCATATTAAAAGATAATATCAAATGTTCTTGACCTAGTTGGTCCACATACATAAATATACCACATATCCCAACTTAATTAGCTTGAGATTGTTAGGCCACCAAACTTGATTTGATTGTATGATACACCTTCATCTTGACATTTATCAACATTTGATTTATATAAAAAATATTAGATTATTAATTAAAATTAACTATTTATTATTTAGAATTTAATTTATTAAACTCTAATATATAAATAGAAAATTTTAAATTAATAACTAATATTTATTTATACATTTCACATTTCAATTGGCCCAAAATTAAGCCGTCTACAATTTTATTACATTCGGGGGGGAAAATGGCGTCTCAATAAAATTTAAATAAAATTAAGTCAAACAAAATGATAATTAAATCTGTCATCAAACATAAAACTTCAATCATTTGAAAATATTATTCCACTCAAAATGCAAATGCATTCCTTCAATCCAACAAGAAAAGGTGAGATAAAGACTTACACTTAAGGTTTATATATTTTAATTTCTTGAATAACAAACAAAATCAAACATCATTATAAAAATAAAAATTAAAGAAGACAATTCCTAACATGAATTGCCCCCCTTTTCTATTTATTCTTTTCATAAGAATTCAGTACATAAAAGTAAAAGATCCCTCATGGACAACTATACTTAGAGGAGCTTCACTAGCAACATCACTAGGGCTGGAGAGTTCTAATGTGACATTTTTTAGCACACTCATAATGTATCTTGAAATAACAATTTGAGCATTCAAAACCCTTGGATGATTTTCCTACAGTGACCACACCTATAGCTGCCAACTGTAAGCATTCAAATAGAACTCACCAGATAATCGTAGCACCGAACCTGAATGGCAATGCCAAACTTAATCTTCTAGCGACCAGAGCTGAGGGATAGAATGCATTGAAAATGAAATGAATGGTCACATTCATTTTTCTTTATTCTAAAATCTAAAATATATTATTTTTCATTTGTATTTTAAGAATATGTCAACTTCTAGTTCCAAACAAGCTTTGTCTTGAAAATACCTATGTTGGAAATATGCGAGATTGGAGAATTTGAAAAACACAAATAGCACTATATGTATTTTTTATGATCAAAAATATTTTAGGGGAGTGCAAAACAACACATAGTTGGAGGTTTTGCCAATGTGAGGCCATGCGAGGAAGTTCGTGATGATGTAAAGGAAGAAATTCAAAATTACAAGGGTACAAAGAAAAGAGCTAAAGAACAAATTATTTTAGAAAAATAGATTCACCATCAAAGAACTTAAGAAGAATATTTGAGAAGCTTCGGTGATGAAGATGATGTTGAAGTAGAGAGTCGGGAAGTTCATCAGTTGAAGAAAAAGGCAAAAGCAAACATGAAAAGGCCAATGGACCTTTTTGTAAGTCATGAAGACTAACTTCGAAAGATATGAAGAAACAAAAGGATGTGAATGAGGAGGCATTGAAGATAATGAAAGATCTAGCACATTCAGCTATAGCAAGATGGATGTATGATGTTGGGATTGCTTTCAATGCAGTGAAATACGATAGCTTTTAGGAGATGATTGATGAGATTGGGAAGCATGGCCCTGGGTTGAAAGCATCTAGTTTTCATGAGGTGGTAGTTCCTTTGCTAAAAAATGAGGTTGAACAAGTGAAAAAGTAATGGAAGATCACAAAGAAGAATGGAAAAAACACGGTTGCTCTATCATGTTAGATGGGTGGAAGGATAAAAAAGAGCGGACTTTGAATTTTCTTGTTAATTGTCCTAAGGGAAGCATGTTTGTGAAGTCAGTTGATGCTTCTGATTATACCAAGATTGGGGAGAAAATGTTTAAGCTATTAAGTGATTTTGTAGAGGAAATTGGACTGGAAAATGTTGTTCAAGTAGTTACTGATAATGCCTCCAATATGAAGCTTGCGGGTAAGAATAAGATTTATTAAATAATCCATTATATATATGTTTGCATTCTTTTCTTTTCTCCTTTTATATGTTATTCTAATTATTTTTGTACATTTTCTTATCTTCATAGGGCAATTATTGATGGCAAAATATTCGACTTTATATTGGACACTGTGTGCGGCACATTATTTGGACTTAATGTTGAAGGATATATTTAAAGATATGGACATTCGTCCAATTTTTTCGAAGGCCATCAAATTGAATAGCTACATATATAGCCACCCTGGTGCAGTAAACGTGATGAGAAAGTTTACTAATTTAAAGTTGGTTAGGCCTATGTTGACTCATTTTGCCGTAGCATTCATCATGCTCTCAAGGATCTCTTTAGTGAAGAAAGGATTGAGAGCTATGTTTGTTTCAGATGCATAGAGAAACTAGTAAATGGGCAAAAGAGCAAAAAGGTATACAAGCAGCTAAAATTATTTTATCTATTGCATTTTGGCAAGGAGCAATCAAAGCCCTTAAGATTGCTGGTCCTTTAGTAAAGGTTCTTCGGCTAATTGATGGTGAAAAGAAGCCTTCAATGGGATATATATATATATATATATATATATGAGGCTATGGATAGAACAAAGGAGACTATTGCAAAACGTTTCAGTGATGATGAGGAGAAATATAATCGGTATTTTGATATCATTGATAAGAGATAGGAAGATTAGCTTCATCAACCTTTATAGGCAGCTAACTACTACTTGAACCCAGAGTTCTTCTACTCAAATTCAAACATTAATGGTGATAAGGAAGTTATATCTGGGTTCTACAAATGTCTTGAAAGGTTAGTTACGGATACACATACTTAAGATATAATTCATAAAAAATTAATGCATTAAAAGAATGAAGAAGGCCTCTTTGGGTTAAACATGGCAAAAAGACAAAGGGCTATGAGATCACCAAGTAATAGTAATAATGCAATAAAAAATTAGAATGTCAATGTTAAATTATTAATGTGAAGTTTATTCAATTTTGCAGATGATTGGTGGAGATCTTATGGCAATGAGACTTCAAATTTGTAGAGTTTGTCAATTAAAATTCTTAGCCTTACTTGTAGTGCATTCGAATGTAAGAGAAATTGGAGCTTTTTTGAGCATGTAAGTATATCATATATTATTCTATTTAGTTTAAATTGTATTTGTAGAAATAATTTTTTGCATATACTTATTCGTTATTGGTGTGTGAAATTGATAGGTCCATAGCAAGAAGAGAAATAGGTTGGCAACAATTTAGTGTTTGTGAAATATAATAGAGCATTGAAATGAAGATACAGATTTCGTGATGAGATTGATCCTATCTCTTTGGAGGATATTGATGACAGTAATGAGTGGTTGGTGCGCGAAGATGATGGAATAGGTGAAACAAGTGATGATGAGATGTTTGATGATGGCCTAACATGGAGAGATGTTGCTAGAGCTTCAGGAGTTGAAGAGCCAGCATATTTTACTAGAGAGAAGAGATCATCAACTTCAAAAGCTTTGAGTAATGTTAGGAAAGAAAAAGAAAAGGGGAAAATAGTCACTTCAAATACATCTTGCACACGTTTAGGCCTTATTGATGAGGATGAAAATGATGAAGATGAGTGTGATCCTAATCGTGGTAGCCATGAAGATGAAGAATTTGCATTAGATTTGAGTGATGATGAGGATGACATATGATCTCTAGCAGTTAATTAACTATAGATTAGTATTTTTATAAGTCAAGAATGAATTTTTAAAGTATTAACTTAGATTTGTTTACATTATTTATATTTTGATATGCTTTTGTCATTTAAAATAATATTTTTTGGAAGTTGTGCATTATATATATTTATAATTTTTTTTATTTAATTTATCGCCTCATTCACCTTTTGCTCGCCCTCCTCTCACCTTAAAAATGGGCCTCTCACTCGGCTCTCACCTTTTGATTACTATGTTGTTAGCATTTGACAATTGAACAATCTAATAAATTTGGGAAATCAAAAATTTATTTTGAAGCCACCCTCAAATGTTTTTACCCATAAGTTAACTGTCACATTTTTAATAGTTAATGAAATAGTGAAAAAACAACATTTTTTATATGCCCATAAGTTAACAATCACATTTTTAGTAGAAAAATGAATTAATGAAAAAACTCATAGGTTAACAATCACATTTTTAATAGTAAAATGAAATAATGAAAAAAGTAATAACATTTATTATCAGTTTATGCCCCCATATGTTAACAAACAAAGTAAAATAAAATGATAGAAGGAAGAGAGAGAGAGAGAGAGAAGTCAGGCCAGTTGGAAGTGGGTTAGAGAAGAGGCCAGAGGTAGCAGGAGAAGTTCTTCGCCGATGGGGAAGACAAAACGGAAGGACTTAGGACTACTGTTGTCGCTCGTAACTGGGAAAGGGGATAACAAATTTTGAAAGTGTGGTTTTGGTTTCTGACCTACAGGACTTACTGGGCATATGTTTAAAATGCCTTAACACATTTCTATTCACATTTTCCTTTTAACATTTTTGTCTTTTTTTTCATTTAAAAACAGAGTGGGTTAAGTGTAGTGCGCGCTGCGCTACTGCACAATAGCGCAGAAAGCACGGCAAAGCGTGTGCAATGCTTGATCGTGTTGCGCAGCTCAACACGAAGCACAGAGGATGTGCTTCGCGTCGCATTGCTTGATGGCACGCTTCACGAGCCTTTGACAACTATGTTGAATGATGTGTTTGCTAAGTTTGCTATTGAGCTTACCTGCTATTTGCTCATCCCTTGACCACATAATTTTTTTAAAAACGATTCTTTTCATAGTTGTAGGCACATGAGACAGGAGATAAAATGAGCCAAGAAGGAAAGCATAGAATATTAATGGCGTCTGACTTTTTCTACCCCAACTTTGGTGACGTAGAGAATCACATTTATTATCTATCACAATGCTTGATAAAACTTGGCCACAAGATTATTGAATTCACGCATTTTTTCTTAGTCTTTGGCCACCCCCTCCCCTCTTCAACACGTGTGGATGCCTTCCTTGCTCCTTTAATTTGTTTCTTTTGCAAATTAGGTGTATTGCCAAAACCCCCTCCCATGAGTTTCCATTGAAATAGAAGTATTAGAAACAGAATACATGTGACCTTTTCTGTCTCTCAGGTGGTTGTTATGGCTCATGCTTATGGAAATTGTTCTAAAGTGAGGTACTTGACTAGTGGCTTGAAAGTTTATTACATGCTATGGAAACCATTTCTTATGCAAAATACATTGCCTACATTTTATAGAACTCTTCCAATCGTACGAACAATTTTGATTCGAGAAAGGATATCATTAGTGCATGGACATCCAGCCTTTTCCACTCCATGCCATGAAGCTCTAATGCATGCCTGGACAATAGGATACAAAGTTGTGTTTACTGATTACTCCTTTTATGGTTTTGCTGATGTGGGAAGTATTCACATGAACAAGGTTCTATAATTTACTCCGACAGGTGTGATTCAGCCGATATGTGTTTCTCACATGAGCAAGAAAAATACAGTTATGAGGTTTGGACTACCACCTGAAAAGGTTTTTGTCATTCCAAATGCTGTGGATACAGCTATGTTCAAGCCTGCTCCAGAGTGACTCAACGATCATGAAATTGTTATTGTTTTTATAAGTTGGTTGGTTTATCGAAAAGGGGTGGATCTACTTGTTGAAGTCATCCCTGAAGTGTGCATTTTGCATCCCAATGTGAGTATTTATTCCCTATTTGTTGACTTGTTAATGAGAATACTTATCCCCATTATTCATGATTTATTATAGTAATACCTATGAAAAGTAAATTAGTATTTCAAAATTGTGGATTAGTGTTTCAAAATTATGGTGTTGTAATCTGTTATCAAACTTGCAATATTGCAATATTTTTAAGACAATTATGGTGTCGAAGAGATTTTGAGACACCCCTAAGAAATGAAATGAAATAAAATAAAATAAATCATGCACTGCATAACCTTATAGATACAATGTTAAGGTACGGTTCATTATTGTTGGAGATGGACCAAAAAGAGTGCGGCTGGAACAGATGAGGGAAAAACACTCTCTCCAAGATCCAGTTGATATGTTGGTTGTTGTCCCACATGCTAGAGTACAGTCAGTTTTGCTCATAGGACATATATTCTTAAACAGGTGTGTTACCTTTTCCTATTGTTAATATGATCAAGTTACTGCAAAATTTTCAAAATGTTTTCAATTTGTTTTTCACTACAATGGAGAGAAATATAATTTATTTGCAAGTGCTAATACAAAAATTCTTATACCACTAATGCTTGGTTTAAATGTCTCTTAAGGGAATGAAGAAGTGAATTGAATATGCCAACCATTTGTATTAGAAGGCCAAGCCAAACTACGTATTTATGATTCATTAGCCTTACAAAATATGTGAAATGAAATCAAAATAAGTTCTTTAGACAGTTTACCAATCTAGTGGAATAGGTGTTTCTAGTGGAGATGGTTGTGATAGTTGCTATATTGTGAAGTTGTGTTCAAAGAAAACATCTCAAAAGCTGAAGGAAAAGCGTCCTAAAAACTTCATCTTTAGAGCTTATACACAATTCTTAAACTGAATTTAACTCCACAAATATTTGCATATGAAGTCCTTAAAACTAAAATACAAAATTAGTAAACACAAGACTTTGTTTCATTCATCATATCTAATCAAAATTCCTTATCTTGAAGAGAAATATACCAAAAAGCAAAATTTATCTGTATATGGCTCAAAATATAGAGTTTATAGGCGTTTATGTGATATGAAGGGGCTTTTGTTTGGACAAATAGACAAGCTAAAAATGAATGTATCAGGGTACACACACTTGTCGTCATCTATTATACTATAGGACTGGAGACTATAATAGACAAATGAGAGCAAACGAAGCTAGAAATTCTTATGTTGAAAGCTTAAAAGTAGCTATTAATGCAGACACATATTGCAAGTCTATTCATCTACTCAGATTTGAGAAATCCAAAGGTTCCCTTTTGACAAAGTAATCATATATCATGCCTAATGTTAGTTCATTTAGTTCTAGCATAAAGGTTATATTTGTAAGCTAGACTTTGGCAGCAAATTATGTTAGGCAGTTTTCCCAAGTAAGAAGTAATTAAAAGATTAGGTCAAAATTTGATCCAAAAATCCTCCACCGATGGAATCATCTCTGATCGAGTTCTTCTCCTGTGAACTTGTTCTATCATCGTCTTTTGATCCATAATAAATGTTATCTTGAAACAATTCTTGTTTTTATGATATATTAGGGGTGTTCAAAACCAAATCAACCCGAACAAAACTAATTAAACTAGCCAAAAAAATCAAAAATCGATTAAATTAGTTTTTTTTGGTTTAAAAATTGAAAAATCAAACTGTTTGGTTCGGTTTTTGGGTAGCATAGTCAAAACCGAATAAACCAAACTGAACCAATAACATTACTAAAATCCCTATTTTTATATGTTTTGCCAAAATACCCCAATTTTTTTATTTATTTCCCTCCCACCTAAGCTCAATTTTTAACTTAATTCCCGTTGTTCTATTATCATTATAATATTAGTGGAATTACTACTGTTATCATGTACTCATTAATAGGTAAACATACAATTTGATGTTATTGCAGTTTTCCAGTTTGCCATTACTTCAGCAGCTTCTAAAACACTTTTTTTTTACTAGAATATTCTTTTTCTTAGATTATGTTTTCCTTTTAATGGTAAAAGACAAGGTCCATATGCTGTGCACAAAATGATTTGTGCAAGTGAATTAATATGATAAATGTAATAAGTTTTGTTTCATCTATACATGAGAATTGAAATTAAGAAAAATTGAAAAACAAACCGTACCAAATCGAATTTGATTGGTTTGGTTTTTCATATTGAATCAAACCGAATGGTTGGTTGTATACTAAAACTGATTGGTTTGGTTCAGTTGAGATTTTTTTCAAAATCGAGCCAAACTGCACCGTGAACACCCCTATGATATATCAAGTGTTGCCCTGGCGTTGTGCAAATCTATTTGACTATAAGCATCTGAATCAAGAGCTAAAACTTATGATGCCCTGCTTTAATTGAGCACTTATTTTTTTATCTTGATTTGTGTCCATTTTGACAGTTTTTTAATAGAAACTTTCTATATAGCCATATTGGAAGTAGCTAGTTGTGGATTATTAACTGTCAGCACACATGTGGATGGTGTGCCAAAGGCATGCTCATATGACACTTTTACTTGGCTTGGCTTATTTGATAACATCTGCCTATCGTGCCATTATTGAATAGGGATAAGATTTCCAATATTCTTGGCTTTAACATTTCTAGAAATATGTATTTTACATTCAGATTTCTGAAAAGTTCACCTTTGTTTCATAGGTTCTTCCAGATGATATGATTGTTCTTGCAGAGCTAGATCCAAGTGACATGGTACAAGTAATCACAAAAGCAATACACTTGCTTCCTCAGATTGATCCACAAGCAATGCATAGTCGTGTGAGTTCTCTGACACATAAATGAAATAACACTTTTGGTATGGATGAGAAAATTGGTTAATGGTGATAACAAAACTATTTTCATATTTTTTTATGGCCTGAGACGCTTCTTGATAAAGGAATGACTACTGCATCACTATAGTTATTACTGATACTAAATATGTTCTGAATCCAGCTCAATTTTCATTTCTGTTTTATCTCTCTAAATAAATATTTGATGTTCTTAATATAAATGAAGGAGCTCCAATGACCACAACCTTGAACTAGGCACAAGATTTTGATGCTAAGTCTGCTGGTAGTGTGAAAAACAAAGTTCATGTGTTGACATTTACATCCTGTGGTAGAGGTTTAAATGCTTATGCAGCTTTTTGTATGCATTTTTCAATTTACTGAGTTATAACCATGAATAAACACCTGAGCAAGGTATTATTGTTGCCAATGAAGTCACAAATAATGCCTTACAAATTTTTGGTTGCAAGAATAACTAAGATGGCCATTATTGGGATCCCAATTATGATACTCAAAGAATTTGTTCAAAACTTAGGATGATTGACATAATGAGATGTTGAAAAGTCATTTTGTAGAGGGATGACACCTATATAATATTATACCTATTATTTTTTAAGGTTTATAATTATGTTTTGGATATGTTAGAAAGAACAAAAAATTAGCATTTTTATTGATCTATTGCCATGAATTTAACTTGAGACCGATGTCGCAATGAGAATTATGTTGGTTCCATGATATCCACGGTCCTAGAAGGCGGCTATGTGTATATTTCTAGTACATCAATTGCCACTAACCTAAACTACAAAACATTGTTGACTGGATTTACAATTATAATACCTCATCAAAGTGCCATTCATCTAATAAATATATCGTTATTAACTTTGCTAAATCATTCCTCGATAGATGAAAAAACTCTATTGTTGGCATGATGTTGCCAAAAAGACAGAGTTTGTGTATGATCTGCTCTCAAATGTTCCAAGCAGAATCTTGTGGAACGTCTACCCAGGTATGCTGAAAGTTATGTTTTAACTAGTAAATCATTTTTTGTATGCCACAGCATTGTATATGAATAGATATCTAACAAGTAGATAGAGTTAAGTATGTTCGTGCTAACATCATATTATTTCTAGGTACCTCTCTTGTGGTGCCTAGGCAAGCAAGCTATTTTGCTTGGTCATGATAATTGATTTTTTGTTCTGGCGTCTCTTGCAGTTTTGGCAGGTATCATGTTCTTATTACATCCTTTGTACAACTTCAATACTATAATTATTGCATGAGTTATTCATCTTGCATAATAATTATCTTCAAATCTTAAAAGCCTGATAAGGACATTGAGATTGTACCAGATATTAATCTTGTAACTCCACAAAGCAGGGAACAGACATGGGATTCCTATGCATATGAGAGTTAGAAATAGTTGCTGACCTAAACAGTCAGAATTCTATCTTCTTTTTATGGTCGTAGAACCATTTCTTTTGCTTCATTCTTTCATGTAATCTTATCATCTTTTGTAAACTTCAATATTATCTCACTTTTCAATAGATTCATATTTCGGAGCAAGCATATGTCCTTATGCAAATAAAGGTACAATATTTTCCTTGAATTATACTTTCTAATTGTAAAGATTCAATTTTTATCTTTCATTTTGGTGAAAGATTCAGTTTTTTCAACTCATTTGAAGAAAGGTTTAGATTTTGTTATGTCTTTCTTTTATCCTTTAGTATTTCTGATTGCAAAGATTGGTTTTGTGTTTGGGTTTTTGTTGTGGGATCTAGCTATTTGAATCTTGATTTGTGGATCTGCAAATGGGTGTTTCTCAATTACGCTCAACTATAAGAAGTTAGGTGACAATTTGGGGTTTGGTGAGTGTTGATTAGTGAAGATCATATGCTTTCCAGTTCATGCTTATTGATGGAAGATTTATTTTTTATCTCAGTTGAACCAATATAATTTGGATAATTTTAATTTTGTTTCTTAATAATTTTCCCTACATTTTTTCAAGTAAAGATTCTCCAACTAGTATCAATTTGCTTCATTTGAATTCTTGAGAGGGTTCGTTAGTTCTTGCTCCTTTTACTAAAATTTGAGTATTATTCCCTTTCGTTTAATGAATTTTATAGTTTCTATGCTTAGTGCTCTCTGGAAAATTATATGATGGTTTGGATCTTGGAAGGAAATTTTTTGGTGCATTTTGTTCAAGATTTGACTTTATTGGCTTTAAGTAGCATTGTGTACTATGATCAAGCTGGCTTCTGTGTTTCTAATGAAATGACTCATGGGCTTATAGCATTTATGCTAGTTCTTTTGTTAGGAATATTCCCACCGTAATTATTTTGAGTTGAAGAGTTCATTTTTTAGAATATTAGGTTTGGATCAGCTGTCATGAGCGTGATTATGCAAAGTAGTTTTTTTTTTTTATCTTTCTATTTTTTGCAACAACCTATAAATATTAGTCGTAATTGTAATTTCTATCAACTCCAAGGAAGAAAAAATTGATGAAGTTTGCAATTTGGTCTTGGCACTTTGATCTAGTTTATATTTCCCTTTTTTTACACTTGCGCTAGCTTGCACCAACCACATGACCACATCTGATTGCTATTTTGTTGGTGTACTCTTGTCATTGATGAATTTTATAGTTTCTAAATTTAGTGCTTTCTTGTTATGTCAAATTATATGATGGTTTGAATCTGGGATGGAAGTTTTTTGGTGTATTTTGTTTGAGGTTTGATTTTGTTTGCTTTAAGTAGCATAGTGTACTTCAATCAAGCCAGTTTCAATGTTTCTAATGAAATGACTCATGGCTTTTGACATATATGTTAGTTCTTCTATTGAGAATATTTCAACCTTAATTAATTTGGGTAGAAAAATTCATTTTTAAGAACATTAGGTTTTGCTTAGCTATCTTAAGTGTGATTGTGCAAAGTAGTATTTTTTTTTAATCTTTCTATTTTTGGCAACAACCTATAAAGATTAACTATAATTGTAATTTTTGCCAACTCAAGGAGAAAAAATTGATGAAGTTTGCAATTCGGTGTTGACATTTTTATCTGGTTTATGTTTTTCTTTTTTCACATTAATGCTGGCTTGCACCAGCTACATGACCACATCTTATTGTTATTTCGTGTCTTTTGAATGATCTTCTCTTGGTGGCTTAGCCTCTAGCCCTTTATATTCTTCTATTTTCCTTGGTGGCTTGACCTGTCAACTTGTGGCCTGACTTGTCAATTTGTGGCCATTTGTTGCTCATTTTTCTTCACTAGCCACTCAAGATTTGCTTGAATTGCACCATAATTTTTAGAGCAAGCATGAATAAAGATTTTTGAAATGGGGCTTAACTGTATTCCTTATGACCAAACTTATGCAAGTTATTTTCTAGATAATGCCCTCAAAACGCATTGTCCTCTCCTACAACTGCCGATAGGAAATTGTACCAATTACAACTACTTAGCTTAGCCCAACAACTTGATTTTTTGAGAGAAAAGGTAAGCAACCTTAGAAGTCTACTATTATGCTTATGCATATAGACTAATCATGATTATTGGGTGGTACATTGAAAATTTTGTGTAATTTTGGTTAGTCCTTTGTGCGTTTTCCCTTTTTTGGGCACCTCAATTACATTTAAGTGCATCTGTGTATAGGTATAAGACCCTTGAGATAAATGTTGGTTTGATTTTGCAACTTGTTTGCACAAACCTGCCTAGATGAAAAAGTTTTAGTATTGAATGATGTGTTTGCCAAGTTTGTTGTTGAGCTTGTGTACTTTTTGCTTACTCCTTGACCGCATAGTTTTTCAAACATGATTCTTTTCATAGTTGTAGACATATGAGATAGGAGATAAAATGAGCCAACAAGGAAAGCATAGAATATTTATGGTGTCTAACTTTTTCTACCCCAACTTTAGTGGTGTAGAGAATCACATTTATTATCTATCACAATGCTTGATAAAACTTGGCCACAAAGTTGGTGAATTCACATCATTTTTGATTATGTATTCTCTCCTTAGTCTTTCTCCACCCCCTTCGCTCTTGAGCACATGTGCATGCCTTCCCTGTTCTTTTAATTTGTTTCTTTTGCAAAATTAGGTTTTTTGCCAAAAATCCTTCATATGAATTTCCATTGAAATAGAAGTATTAGAAATAGAATACGTGTGATGTTTTTTGTCTCTTAGGTGGCTGTTATGATTCACGCTTATGGAAATCGTTCTGGAGTGAGGTACATGACTAGTGGCTTGAAAGTTTATTACGTGCCATGGAAACTATTTCTTATGCAAAATACATTACCTGCATTTTATGGAACTTTTTCAATCACAAGAATAACTTTGATTTGAGAAAGGATATCATTAGTGCATGGACATCAAGCTTTTTTCACTCCTTGCCATGAAGCTCTAGTGTATGCCCGCACAATAGGATACAAAGTTATGTTTACCGACCATTCCCTTTATGGTTTTGCTGATGTGGGAAGTATTCACATGAACAAGGTTCTGCAATTTACTCTGGGAGATATGAGTCAGGCGATATGTGTTTCTCACATGAGTAAGGAAAATACAATTATGAGGTTTGGACTACCACCTGAAAAGGTTTTTGTCGTTCCAAATGCTGTGAACACGACTATATTCAAGCTTGCTCCAAAGCGACTCGGTAGTCATGAAATTGTCATTGTTGTTATAAGTCGGTTAGTTTATTGAAAAGAGATTTACTTGTTGAAGTCATCCTTGAAGTGTGTAATTTGCATCCCAATCTGAGTATATTATTCCCCTTTTGTTGACTTTTTAATGATAATACTTACCTCATTATTTATGATTTATTGTAGTAATACCTATGAGAAGTAGATTAATGTTTCAAAATTGTGGTGCTGTAATGTGCTATCAATCAGGCAATATTGCAATATTTTAGAACAATTAAGGTGTTGAAGAGACTTTAAGACAGCCCCCCCACCCCAAGAAAAAACAAAGAAAAGAAATAAAATAAATCATACTCTACATAACCTTATAGAGATAATGTTAAGGTACTATTCATTATTGGGGGAGATGGACCCAAAAAAGTGCAGCTGGAACAAATGAGGGAAAAGCACTCTCTTCAAGATCGAGTTGATATGTTGGGTGCAATCCCACATGCTAAAGCACAGTCGGTTTTGGTCACAAGACTTATATTCTTAAATAGGTGTGTTACCTTTTCCTATTGTTAGTCTAATCAAGTTAATGCAAATTTGTCTAAACGTTTTCAATTTTGTTTTTTGCTTTAATGGAGAGAAATAAAATTGACTTGCAAGTGCAAATACTGAAATTCTTATACCACTAGTGCTTAGTTTAAATGTCCCTTAAGGGAATGAAAAAGTGAATGGAATATGCCAACCATTTGCATTAGAAGTCCAAGACAAATTTTGTTTTTATAATTCATCAGTCTTACAAAATATGTGAAAATGAGTTCAAAAAAGTACTTCTTGAGACAATTTACCAATCTAGTGGAGTAGCTGTTTCTAGTGGAGATGGTTGTGATAGTTGCTATATTGTGAATTTGTGTTCAAGGAAAACATCTCAAAAAATGAAGGAAAAGCAACCTAAAAACTTCTTCTTTGGAGCTTATACTCAATTCTTAAACTAAATTTGACTTCACAAATATTCGCATATTTAAGTCCTTATAGCTAAAATAAAAAAATTAGGAAACATAATACTTTGTTTTATTCTTCATATCTAATCAAAATACCTTATCTTGAAGTGAAATATACCAAAAAGCAAAAGTTATCGATATATGACTTGGAATATAGAGGTTATAGGAGTTTAGGTGATATGAAGGGGCTTTTGTTTGGACAAGTAGACAAGCTAAGAATGAATATATCAGGGTACGCACACTTTCCGTCATCTATCATACAATAGGACTAGGAACTATAATGGATAGATGAGAGCAAACGAAGCTAGAAATTCTTATGTTGAAAGCTTGAAAGTATCTATCAATGCAACACCTATTGCAAGTATATTCTTCTACTCTGATTTGAGAAATCTAAAGGTTCCCTTTTAACAAAGTAATCATATATCATGGCTACTATCAATTCATTTAGTTATAGCATAAAGGTAACATTTGTAAGCTAGACTTCGGTGGTAAACTATATTAGGCAACTTTTCCAAGTAAGAAGAAATTAAAAGATTAGGTCAGAATTTGATCCAAAAATCCTCCACCAATGGAGTCATCTTTGATGTAGTTTTTCTCATGTGAACTTGTTCTATCATAATCTTTTGATCTATAATAAATGTTATCTCAAAAAAATTCTTATTTTTATGATATATCAAGTACTGCCCTAGCATTGTGTAAATTTATTTAACTATAAGCATCCGAATCAAGAGTTGAATTTGCGAAGCCCTCTTTTAATAGAGCACTTTTTTTGTTTACCTGATTTGTTTCCATTTTGACAATTCTTTAATGGAAGCATTATGTATAGCCATATTGGAAGCTGCCAGTTGTGGATTATTGATTGTTAGTACACGCATAAGTGGTGTGCCAGAGGCATGCTCATATGACACCTTTACTGAGCTGGGCTAATTTGATAACATCTACCTAGTGTGATAATATTGAATAGTTATAAGATTTCCAGTATTCTTGGATTTAACATTTCTAGAAATATGTATTTTATTTTAGACTTCTGAAATGGTCACCTATGTTTCACAGGTTCTTCCAAATGATAAGATTGTTCTCGCAAAGCTTAATCCATGTAACATGGTACAAGCAATCACAAAAATAATACACTTGCTTCCCCAAATTGATCGACATGCAATGCACAGTCGTGTGTGCTCTCTAACACATATAAATGAAATGACATTTTTGATATCATTGAGAAAATTAGTTTATGGTGATAACAAAACTATTTTCATATGTTTGTTTTATAGCCTAAGATGCTCCTTGATAAAGGAATGACTGTTGCATCACTACCATTACTAGCGATACTAAAGATATTCTAAATCTAGCTCAATTTTCATTTCTCATTTCTCATTTATCTCTCTAAATAAATATTTGACATTCATAATATAAATGTAGAAACTCCAATGACCAACACCTTAAACTAGGTTAGGCACAAGATTTTGATGCTAAGTTTGCTGGCAGTGTGAAAAATAAAGTTCATGTATTGACATTTATGTCCTATGGTAGAGGTTTAAATGCTTATGTAGCTTTTTGTAAGCATTTTTCAATTTACTAATTTATAATCATGAATAAATAGCTAATTAAGGTATTATTGTTGCCAATGAAGTAACAAACAATGCCTTATAAATTTTTGGTTGCAAAAATGACTAAGATGGCCATTATTGGGATCCCAATAATGATGCTAAAAGAATTTGCTCAAAACTTGGGATGATTGACATCATGAGATGTTGCAAAGTCATTTTGTAGGGGGATGGTAGCTGTATAATATCAATCCCGTTATTTTTTTAGGTTTATAATTATCTTTGGGATATGCTACAAAGGACAAAAAAATTTGCATTTTTATTGATCTATTTCCACATATTTAACTTGAGATTGATGTCGTAATGAGAAATATGTTGGTTCCATAATACCCACAGTCTTGGAAGATTGCTATGTGTATACTTAAGTACATCACCTGCCACTAACCTTTATTGCAAAACATCATTGATTGGATTTAAAACTATAGTACCCCATCAAAGATATGTTCATCTAATAAATATAACTTTATTGACTTTGCTAAAGCATTCCTTAGCAGATGAAGAAACTCTATAGTTGGCATGATGTTGCCAAAAGGATAGAGATTATGTATGATCGTGCTTTCAAATGTTCCAATCAAAATCTCAAGGAACGTCTACCCTGATATATGTTTTAACTAGTAAATCATTTTTTGTATACCACAGCATCATACATGAATAGGCTCCTAACAAGAAGATAGAGTCAGGTATGTTCATGCTAACTTCATATTATTTCTAGATACCTCTCTTGTGGTGCCTAGGCAAGCAAGTTGTTTTGCTTGGCCATGATATTTGATTTTTTGTTCTAGCGTCTCTTGTAGTTTTGGTAGGCATCATGTTCTTGTTGCATTCTTTGTACAACTTCAATACTATAATTATTGCATGAGTTATTCATTTTGCATAATAATTATCCTCAAATCTTAAAAGCTTGATAAGGACATTGAGATTATACTAGATATTATAATCTCGCAAGTCCCTAAAGTAGGGAAAAGACGTAGGGTTCCTGTGCAGATGAGGGTTAGAAATAGTTGCTGACCTAAATTGTTGGAATTCTATCATCTTTTTATGGTCGTAAAACCATTTCTTTTCCCCCTATTCTTTCATTTAATCTGCATCTTTGATAGACTTCAATATTATCTCACTTTTCAATAAATTCATATTTCGGAGCAAGCATGTGTCCTTATGCAATCTAGGCTTGTCTATTTTGCTTTGCTAACATATGTGTTGCCAATATTCTAAGTGTTAGCTGATCTCATAAGACTCTAATGGTGATTATTAATCTACATGTTTGCACTCCCTTGTTTTAGTAAATTGTTTGATTTGGCTACATATATCGTCAGAATTACTGTCTAAAAATCATTTGGATTTTGCAAGTTTGTTTGGTGGATGCATGATTCTGAATTTTTGCTACCTTGACAATAATTTTTATTTTGTCAAATATTTTGTTGTGAATGATTCATTCTTATGTAGTTCTATTTCATCTATTGTGATCTTGAATTGATGGGTTAGTGTGAGTGATCAGGAACTTTTAACTAAAAATCTGTTGTTTTTTTTTTTTGAAAAATAATTGCTTTCATACTTTGGTAATTTGGATGGGTTCATGAGATTTTTTCGATTGCTTGATATTATGTTAAAATGGATATTTATTTATATTGGAATGTGTAAAATTCGATGCAGTAAAAAATTAATTGGAAATGATATGGTCATAGGTTCAAGTTATATAAAATTAGTTGAGGAATCAACAATGATTAGCTTTAAAATTAAAAAAAATTAAATTAAAATGTCTAGTCAAGTTGTAGTAGGTCCATATTACCAATGGACATTGGATGCAATTGGTCCCTTATCTTTTTGACTTGTAAGAAAAAACCCTGCTTCGATAACAATTTGAATGTAGTTGAAACAACATTAATACTTTTAAAATTAAGAAAATTTGAAATGTGTTTCTTGATAAAATCCAAGATCCAGACATCAAATATGAGTCCAATTCTTGAGCTATTACCATAAAGAGGATAAGAAAAACAATTGAAACAACACATCCTTAGAAATATACAATATTATTTCAATATCAAAACCTACAATGGTATAAATTGCAACTTGAAGCTTATGTCTTGGGACCAATTCGTGTAGCTAACAAATTCTTGACTCAATTGGCATTCACTTTAGGGTCACCACTCCTTCAAATAGAAAAGAAAAGAAAAGCAAAGAAAATTCACTTTTTTTCATTAGAATAATTAGCAAAAACGAGCAAAGCCAACAAAGCAGTGACAACAATCAATTCTCAAGTGAACCCATTTAAGCTTAGAGCCTCTCTATTTCATTGCACTCCTATTTTGGAGTGAACAAGATGCACCGATTGGGATTCTGTGATCCCCTTAAATTATTTGTTTATATTTTAAAATTCGATTGATGATATGAATGTATCTTAGTGTATGTATTGAATGAATTCTTCTTGAAATCTGAATTTGGGTTGTAGATGTATATTTTTCTTTTTGTAGATTAAATTAGTCAAGATTTTAGTTTTTTGTTAAAAAATAGAAATTTACTATGTAAAGCTCTTTTTGGCAATTCTTAGATGCAATTAAAATTGTATGCTTTTAGTTTAATCTTGGAATTGTCTTTGGCATTGAGAGGGAGGGAAGAAAATGCAAGAAGTGATATTAGGATTTGTTGTTGTAGTGATTGATTATTTATGTGGATTTTGTGTTTGGGACCCAATTATTTTATAGACAAGTTTTGTAAGTTATATATCTTGGAATGGGTCAACACATACACTAAGACATATCCATATCATCAACCAAATTTTAAAATATAAAAAAATAATTTAAGGGGCTCACAGAATCCCAATCGATGCGTCTTCTTTGCTCCAATAGGAGTGGAATGAAATAGAGAAGCTCTAAGCTAAAATGGGTTCGCTTGAGAATTGATTGTTGCCATTACTCTGCTGGCTCTGCTCATTTTTGCTAATCATTCTAATGAAAAAAAGTTGATTTTCTTTGCTTTTCTTTTCTTTTCTATTTGGAGGAGTGACGACACTGAATTGAAGGGCAATTGAGTAAAGAATTTGTTAGCTACATGAATTTGTCCCAAGACATAAGCTTTAGGTTGCAATTTATACCACTGCAAGTTTTGATATTAAAATATGTATCATATATTTCTGAGGATGTGTAGTGTTGGTTGTTTTTTTCATCCTCTTTATGGTAATCGCTCAAGCATTGGACTCATATCTTATGTATGGATCTTGGATTTTATCAAGAAACACATTTCATATTTTCGTAATTTTGAAAGTATTAATGTTGTTTCAACTACATTCAAATTGTTATCCAAGCAAGGTTTTTCATTACAAGTTGAAAAGATAAGGGACCAATAGTGTCCAATGTCCATTGGTAATATGGACCTACAACAATTTGACAAGGCATTTTATTTTTTTCTTTAATTTTAAAGCTAATCATTGTTAATTCCACAACTACTTTTATATAACTTGAACGTATGACCAAACTATTTCCAATTATTTTTTTACTACATTAGATTTTACACACTCCAATGTAAATAAATATCCATTTTAACTCAATGTTGAGCAATCAAAAAAAATCTCATGAACCCATCAAAATTACCAAGGTATAAAAGTAATTATCTTTAAAAAAGAATAGATTTTTTGTTAAAAGTGCCTAATCACTCACACTAACTTGTCAATTCGGGATCACAATAGACAAAATAGAACGACACAAGAACAATTCATTTACAACAAAATATCTGATAAAATAAAAATTATTGTCAAGGTAGCAAAAATTCAGAATCATGCATCCACCAAACAAACTTGCAAAATCCAAATAAGTTCAGACAGTAACTCTTACGACATATGCAACCAAATCAAACAATTTACTAAAACAAGGTAACGCAAGCAAGTAGACTAATAATGATCATTAATGTCTTGTGAGATCAGCCAACAGTTAGAATATTGGCAACCTATATGTTAGCAAAGTAAAATAGGCAAGCCTAGATTGCATAAAGACACATGCTTGCCCTAAAATATGAATCTATTGAGATAACATGAAAGAATGAAGGAAAAGAAATGGTGCTACGATCATAAAAAGACTACAGAATTTCAAATGTTTAGGTTAGCAACTATTTCTAACTCGCATTTGCACGAGAATCCCATAACTCTTCCCTGCTTTAAGGACTTGCGAGATTAATATATGGTACAATCTCAATATTCCTATCAAGGTTTTAAGATTTGAGGATAATTGTTACACAAGATGAATAACTCATGCAATAATTATAGTATTGAAGTTGTACAAAGGATGTAATAAGAACATGATACCTGCCAAAACTGCAAGAGATGCTAGAACAAAAAATCAATTATCATAACCAAGCAAAATAGCTTGCCTGCCTAGGTACCACAAGAGAGGTACCTAGAAATAATATGATGTTAGCACGAACATACTTGACTTGATATGCCTATTAGGAATCTATTCAAGTATGATGTTGTGGCAAACAAAAAATGATTTACTAGTTATAACAAAACTCTCTGTAAGTATGCCTGGGTAGGCATTCCATGAGATTCTGATCGGTACATTTGAGAGCAAATCATACACAATCTCTATCCTTTTTGCAATAAGGTTATATTTATTAGATGAACATATCTTTAGTAGGGTAGTATAATTTTAAATCTAGTTTATAATGTTTTGCATTTTAAGTTAGTGGCAGGTGACGTACTGGAAGTATACACATGGAAACCTTCTAGGATTGTGGATATCATGGAACCAACCAATATATTTCTCATTACGACATTAGTTTGAAGTTAAATACATGGCAATAGATCAATAAAAATTCTAATTTTTTGTCCTTTGTAGCATATTCCAAAGATAATTACAAACCTGAAAAAATAATAGGTTTAATATTATACAGTTGTCATCCCCCTGCAAAATGACTTTGCAACATCTCATGATGTCAATCTTCCCAAGTTTTGAGCAAATTCATTTAGCATCATTATTGGGATCCTAATAATGGTCATCTTAGTCATTTTTGCAACCAAAAATTTACAAGGCATTATTGTGACTTCATTGGCAACAACAACACCTTGGTCAGTTATTTATTCATGATTATAACTTCGTAAATTGAAAAATGCTTACAAAAAGCTGCATAAACATTTAAACCTCTTCCATGGGACATAAATGTCAATACATGAATTTTGTTTTTCACACTACTAGCAAAACTAGCATCAAAATCTTATGCCTAGTTTAAGGTTGTGATCATTGAAGCTCCTTAATTTATATTATGAATGTTAAATATTTATTTAGAGAGATAAAAGAGAAATGAAAATTGAGCTAGATTCATAATATATTTTGTATCACTAGTAACTATAGTGATGCTGCAGCCATTTCTCTATCAAAGAGCATCCTTAACCATAAAAGAAACATGAAAATAGTTTTGTTATCACCATAAACCAATTTTCTCACCCATACCAAAAATGTTATTTCATTTATATGTGTCAGAGCACTAACATGACTGTGTATTGCTTGTGGATCAATCTGGGAAGCAAGTGTAATGCTTTTGTGATTGCTTATACCATGTTACTTGGGTTTGGCTCTGCAAGAATAATCATATCATTTGGAAGAACCTATGAAACAAAGGTGAACTTCTTAGAAGTCTAAATATAAAATATATATTTCTAGAAATGTTAAAGCCAAGAATACTGGAAATCTTATCCCTATTCAATATTAGCACAGTAGGCCGATGTTACCAAATTAGCCAAGCCAAGTAAAAGTGTCATATGAGCATACCTCTAGCACACCATCCATGCATGTATTTATAGTCAATAACCCACAACTAGTAGCTTCCAATATGGCTATGTAGTATGCTTCCATTAAAGAACTATCAAAATGGGCACAAATTAGGAAAGAAAATAAGTGCACTACTAAAGCAAAGCATCATGAGTTTTAGCTCTTGATTCTAATGATTATAGTCAAATAAATTTACACAATGCCAAGGCAATAGTTGATATATCATAAAAACAAGAATCTTGTCACGATAACATTTATTATAGATCAGAAAATGATGATAGAATAGATTCATAGGAGAAGATTTGGATCAGAGATGAGTCCATTAGTGGAGGATTTTTGGATCACATTCTGACCTTGTCCTTTAATTTCTTCTTACTTAGGAAAATTGCCCAATATAGTTTGCAACTAAAGTCTAGCTTACAAATGTTTCTTTATGCTAGTACTAAATGAATTGATATTAGGCATGATATATGATTACTTTGTCAAAAGGGAACCTTTGGATTTCTGAAGTCAGAGTAGGTGAATAGATGTGGAATAGATGTTTGCATTGATAGCTACTTTCATGCTTTCAACATAAGAATTTTGAGCTTAGCTTGCTCTTACCTGTCCTTTATAGTCCACAAACATGTTGTACAATAGACGACAGCAAGTATGGGTACCTTGATGCATTCATTTTTGGCTTGTTTATTTGTCCAAAGAAAAACCCCTTCATATCACCTAAACTCCTATAACCTCTATATTCCAAGTAATATACAAATAACTTTTGCTTTTTGGTATATTTCACTTCAAGATGAGGAATTTCATTAGATATGCAGAGTATGATTTATTTATTTTCTTTTCTTTCTTCTTTTCTCAGGGTTTAGGGGGTCTGAAAATCTCTTCAACACCCTAATTGTCTAAAAAAATTACAATATTGCAAGATTGATAACACATTACAGCACCACAATTTTGAAACATTAATCTACTTCTTATAGGTATTACTATGATAAATCATGAATAATGAGGATAAGTATTCTCATTAAAAAGTTAACAAATAGGGAATAATAAACTCACACTAGGATGTAAACTGCACACTTCAAGGATGACTTCAACAAGTGGATCCACCACTTTTTGACAAACCTATTGACTTATAACAACAATAACAATTTCATGACTACTAAGTTGCTCTGGAGCAGGCTTGAACATAATTGTATCCACAACATTTGGAATGACGAAAACCTTTTCATGTGGCAATCCAGACCTCATAACTGTATTTTTCTTACTCAAGTAAGAAACACACATCTCTTGACTCACATCTACTAGAGTAAATTGCAGAACCTTGTTCATGTGAATACTTTCCACATAGCAAAATCATAAAGGAAATGATCAGTAAATATAACTTTGTATCCTGTTATGTGGGCATGCATTAGAGCTTCATGGCATAAAGTGGAAAAGGCTTGATGTCCATGCACTAATAATATCCTTTCTTGAATCAAAATTATTCTTACGATTGGAATAGTTTCATAAAATGTAGGCAATGTATTCTGCATAGGAAACGGTTTCCATGGCATGTAATAAACTTTCTAGCCACTAGTCATTTACCTCACTCTAGAACAATTTCTATAAGTGTGAGTCATAACAACCACCAAAGAGACCAAAAAAAAGTCACATGTATTTTGTTTCTAATACTTCTATTTCAATGGAAACTCATAGGAGGGTGTTTTGGAAAAACACTTAATTTTGCAAAAGAAACAAATCAAAGGAGCAGGGAAGACATGTGCACGTGCTGGAGAGGAGAGAAGGTGGAGAAAGACTAAGAAAAAAATTCATAATTGAAAATAATGTGAATTCACCAACCTTGTGGCCAAGTTTTTTTAAGCATTGTGATAGATAATAAATGTGATTCTCTACGCCACCAAAGTTGGGGTAGAAAAAGTCAGACACCATTAATATTCTATGCTTTCCTTGTTGGCTCATTTTATCTCCTGTCTCATTATGCCTACAACTATGAAAAGAATCCTGTTTGACAAATTATGTGGTCAAGTGATAAGCAAAAAATACACAAGCTCAACAGCAAACTTAGCAAACACATCATTCAATACTAAAACTTTTTTCATCTAGATAGTTTTATGCAACCAGGTTGCAAAATCAAACCGACATTTATCTTAATGGTCATATACCCACACACAGATGCACTTAAATGTAATTGAGATACCCATGGAAAGGAAAACACACAAGAGACTAACCAAAATTACACAAAATGTTTTGTGTAAAGTATCTCTAGACCACCTAATAGTCATGATTAGCCTATATGCATAAGCTTAATAGTGGATTTCTGAGATTGCTTACCTTTGTTCTCAAAAAATCAAGTTATTGGACTAAGCTGGGCAACTACAATTGGAAAAATTTCCCATTGGTGGTTGCTAGAATGAACAATGCATTTAGAGGGCATTACTAAGAAAATAATTTGCATGAGTTTGGTCGTAAGGAATACAGTTGAGCCCCTTTTTGAAAACTCTTTATCCATGCTTGTTCTAAAATTATGATGAAACTCAAGGAAATCTTGAGTGGCGAGTGAAGAAAAATCAGTGACAAATGGCCATAGGTAGACCAATCAAGCTACCAAGGAAAATAGAAAAGTATAAATGGATAGAGGCTAAGCTACCTAGAGAAGATCATTTAGAAGACATGAAATAACAATAAGATGTGGTTATGTGGGTGGTGCTAGTGTGAAAAAAGGAAAATAAAAACTAGATTAAAATGTCGAGACCAAATTGCAAACTTCATCAAACTTTTCTTCCTCGGAGTTGAGAGAAATTACAATTACAACTAGTCTTTATAGGTTGTTGCAAAAAATGGAAAGATAAAAAAAAAATACTACTTTTCACAATCACACTCAAGATAGCTTATATTCTTAAAAATGAACTCTTCAACCCAAAATAATTAAAGTTGAAATATTCCCAACTAAAGAACTAACATAAATGTCATAAGCCACAAGTCATTTCATTACAAACACAAAAACTTGCCTGATTGGAGTACAGTATGCTGCTCAAAGCAAACAAAACCAAACCTTGAACAACATACACCAAAACATTTCCATTCAAGATTCAAAATGTCATATAATTTGTCATAACGAGAGAGCACTAAGTGCAAAAACTATAAAATTCATTAAATGAAAGGAAATAATACTCAAATTACAGTAAAAGGAGCGAAGAACTCTTGATCCCTATCAAGAATTTGAATGAGGAAAATTGATGCCAGTAAGGAGAATCTTCACCTGAAAAGATGTAGGAAAATTTACTAGGAAACAAATTTGTGCAAGAGTTTTTGGCTGGAGGAAGATTGTAGAATACACATAAAAAGAGAGATTGTTGGCCCAAAATCAGATGAAAATAACATTATTCATAATTTTGGGCCATAGACCCAAAGGTTGTCACCATGTTTTCAAAAGGAGACGGCATTCATCCCATCGGGCTGCCAATTACTCGGATTTTAATCAGAATATGATCTGAATTCAATCCAAAATTTAGGATTTTTATTTAATTAAAATATTCTATGGATAAGATCTTATTATAAATATCTATAATTTAAAATAAGTGAATTAAATACAAAATTAGGCAATCTGATCCGTTAAAGATCCAAATCTGAATGTCAATACTTTTTTATTAAATTAATATTCTTATATATAATATTAATAAAAATTTTAAAATAAAATATTAACCTAATATCTATGTTAACGTCTATATTGTGTTATTAATATTAAGTTTTTAGCCTAAAAAATAAGGATATTCATAAAATATCACCTATGCATTAATATAACGTAAAATAGGAGTTTAGTATTCAAATATCTAACTTTTGGACTAATATATAACAAAAAGTTATTAAAAATTCAAATATGATGTAAATTTACTTTATAAATACAATATTTTCATACAACCCAAAAAGGGGGCAAAAGGAAAAATATATTTATATATTAAATCGAGTCAGATTTTTTTATTGAATTTCAGATATCCATCAGATTCAGATATGGTGCTAACTAAGAAAGATCCTATAAGATATTGGGTTGGATTCGAATAGGGGTGATCTGATCCAAATCTAACCTATTGATAGCCCTATTGAAAAATGCCATATGTCAACTCCCAAATGCAACAATTTCTGACAACATCAAATTGGCCAAAATGATGTAGGCATCGAATTCCCATTCAAACAGTTTCCCAACAGAATTTCGACCCCAATGCTTCCGAAATTAGAGCACATTTAATCCTCATTTCAATCATTTTCCTTGGAAATATGACCATAGTGTCAAAGGCAGAATTTTGGTAATAATAGAAAAGAAACAATTGCTTCTGAAGATTAGTATACTCAAGTCTGATCCTCCATACCGAGTACAACTTTCAGACTTTTGTGGGGAAAAAAAGAGAAAAAGAAAAGCCTTTTGCATGCTTGTTTATATTTCAGAAATTTCACATAAAAGGCATACAAAATTAATCCTTAAAAATGATTTTTGCTTAGCAAATAACAATTTCACTAAAGTAATTACAACAAGTAACCAAAACAGAAATGCTTCCCACAATCATCCTTCAGTATTAAAACCAAGAAATTTCAATAGATCTAAAAATCACATTGGAACCATCAAAATGATCAGAAATTAGAACGAAAAATAGTACCCAATTTAAATAACTCCATTGATAGATCTCACCAAAGCTATACAGAAATTTAAAGAAATTAAATAAAATGAAAATCACCTTTTCTAGTTGAAATGTTGGGAGAACAGAAAGCTCAGTAAAACCATGATCTCTTTCTTTTCCTTTTTTAGTTTCATTGCTACCAAAGCATTAGCAACAGGTAGTTGACTAGAAAGCAACATCAAGAATTAAATTTGATTACTATCATTCCTTGACATGAAAAATTTTCCTATTACCTTTCCTCTTTACCTTCATTTGTTTTTCCAACAAAACTTCACCTACTTTTCCTCAATGCTATTTATCTCTATATAGGTGCAGCATTTTGTTTATTCCTATTCCAAGCATGGTTTGTTTCTTGAGGTGGAGGCCGGCGATGAGTATCAACATTTGAAAAATTGGGTAGATTTGTGAGGGTTAATCAATTAGGGTATATGCAAGTGTGTAATGTTGGTTTCTTGAGGTGGAGGCTATTGGAGAGTATCAATGTTTACACATAATTTTGAATTACACACCCGTATACACCCTCATTGATTAACCCTCATAGATCCTCCCAATTGTCCAAACGTTGATACTTACTGGTGGCCTCCACCTCAAAAAACCAACCACACTAGGAATAAGAACAAACAAAATACTCCACCTGTATAGAGAGAAAGAGTTGGGTGAAGTTTTGTTGGAAAAACAAATAAAGGTAAAGAGAAAAGGCAATAGGAAAATTTGTCATGTCAAGGAATGATAGTAATCAATTTTAATTCTTAATGTTGCTTCCATGTCAATAGCTTGTTGCTGATGCTTTGGTAGCAATGAAACTAAAAAAGGAAAAAGAAAGAGATCATAGTTTTACTGAGCATTCTGTAATCTAGAAAAGGTGATTTTCATTTTATTTAATTTTGTTAAATTTCTGTATATATAGCTTTGGTGAGATCTGTTGATGGAGTTATTTAAATTGGTATTATTTTTCATTCTAATTTGTGATCATTTTGGTGGTTCTAATGTGATTTTTAGATCAATTGAAATTTCTTGATTTTAATAATGAAAGGATGATTATGGGAAGCATTTGTGTTTCGGATACTTGTTGTACTTACTTTAGTGAATTGTCATTTGCTAACCAAAAATCATTTTTAAGGATTAATTTTGTAAGCCTTTTATGTGAAATTTCTGAAAAATAAGCAAGTATGGCAGAAATCTTTACTTTTTCTTTTTCTTTTTTTTCCCCCAAAAATTTGAAAGTTATACTCAATACTGAGGATTAAACTTGAGAATACTGATCTTAAGAAGTAGTTGTTGCTTTTCTATTGCTGTTAAAATTCTACTTTTGACACTATGGTCATATTTCCAAGGGATTTATTTATTTTATTTCAATTGTGGACCTATTGAACTCGTATTCAAAAACTATCCAGGGTCCATTTTGCAGGATTTCATTCTTTATGTGGTAGAGTATAGATTTCATTCATAGCTGGAAATGGTTGAAATGAGGATTAAATATGCTCTAATGTTGGGCACTTTGGGTTCAGAATTATGTTGGGAAATTGCTTGAATGGGAATTCGATGCCTACATCATTTTGGTCAATTTGATGTTATCGAAAATTGTTGCATTTGGGAGTTGATATATGGGCTCTTTCAATTGACGAATGCCGTCTCCTTTTGAAAAGATGAAGACCAATCTTTGGGCCTATGGCCTACAATTGTGAATCATGTCGTTTTCATCTAATTATGGGCTAACAATCTCTCTTCTTACATGTATTCTGCAATTTTCCTCCAGCAAAAAACTCTTGCACAAATTTGTTTCTTGGTAATTTTTTCTACATTTTTCTAGTAAAGATTCTCTTAGTTGATATCAACTTTCTTCATTCAAATTCTTGATAGGGTTTGTGAGTTCTTTGCTTATTTTACTAAAATTTGAGTATTATTTCCTTTCGTTTAATGAATTTTATAGCTTCTACATTCAATGCTCTCTCATTATGGCAAATTATATGATGGTTTGAAACTTGGATGGAAATGTTTTGGTGTATTTTTTTCAAAGTTTGATTTTGTTTGCTTTAAGCAGCTTAGTGTACTTCAATCAAGCTAGTTTTTATGTTTCTAATGAAATGACTCGCAGGTTATGACATTTATGTTAGTTCTTTTGTTGGGAATATTTCAACCTTAATTATTTTAGGTTGAAGAGTTCATTTTTAAGAATATTAGATTTGCCCTACTGTGTTTAGTGTGATTGAGCATAGTAGTTTTTTTATCTTCCTATTTTTGCAACAACCTATAAAGATTAGTTGTAATTGTGATTTTTGTTAAATCTGAGAAAGAAAAAATTGATGAAGTTCGCAATTCGGTCCCAACATTTTGATCTATTTTTTTTTTCCCTATTTTCACACTAATGCTAACTTGCACCGGCCACATCTTATTGTTATTTTGTGTCTTTTGAATGATCTTCTCTTTATGGCTCAGTATCTATCCCTTTATCCTATTCTATTTTCCTTGGTGGCTTGACCGGTCTACCTGTGGTCATTTGTCACTGATTTTCCTTCACTCACCACTAAAGATTTGCTTGAATTTCACCATAACTTTTAGACCAAGCATGGATAAAGAGTTTTTGAAATGGGGCTCAACTGTATTCCTTATGACTAAACTCATGCAAATTATTTTCTAGGTAGTGCCCTGTAAATGCATTGTCCTCTCTTGCAACCACCGGTAGGAAATTGTACCAAATACTGTTGTTTAGCTTAGTCTAATAACTTGATTTTCTTAGAACAAAGGTAAGCAATCCCAAAAGTCCATTGTTAAGCTTATGCATATAGTCTGATCATGACTATTAGATGTCTTACATAGAAAATTTTATGTAATTTTGGTTAGTCCCTTACGCATTTTGCTTTTCCTAGGTATCTCAATTACATTTAAGTGGAGTTGTCTGTAGGTATATGACCCTTGAGACAAACGTTGGTTTGATTTTGCAACCTGCTTGCATAAACCTGTCCAAATGAAAAAGTTTTAGTAGTAAATAATGCGCTTGCTAAGTTTGTTGTTGAGCTTGTGTACTTTTTGCTCATCCCTCCACCACATAATTTTTCAAACATGATTCTTTTCATAGTTGTAGGCATATGAAACATGAGATAAAATGAGCCAACAAGGAAAGCATAGAATATTAATGGTGTCTAACTTTTTCTACCCGACTTTGGTGGTGTAGAGAATCACATTTATTATCTACCACAATGCTTGATAAAACTAGGCCACAAGGTTAGTGAATTCACATCAATTTTTATTATGCATTTTTTTTCTTAGTCTTTCTCAGCCTCTTCCCCTCCTTAGCATGTGTGCATGCCTTCCCATTTCCTTTAATTTGTTTCTTTTGCAAAATTAGGTGTTTTGCCAAACCCCCTCCTATGAGTTTCCATTGAAATAGAAGTATTAGAAATAGAATACATGTGACTTTTTTTGTCTCTCAAGTGGTTGTTATGACTCATGCTTATGAAAATCATTCTAGAGTGAGGTACATAAATGGTGGCTTGAAACTTTATTACGTCCCATGGAAACCAATCTTTATGCAAAATACATTGCCTACATTTTATGGTACTCTTCCAATCATAAGAAGAATTTTAATTTAAGAAAAGATGTCATTAGTGCATGGACATCAAGCTTTTTCCACTCTATACCATGAAGCTCTAATGCATACTCGCACAATGGGACACAAAGTTGTGTTTACTGATCATTCCATTTATGGTTTTGCGGATATGGAAAGTATTCACATAATGAAGAAGGTTCAAGAATTTACTCTGGTAGCTATGAGTCAGGCTATATAAGTTTCTCACATGAGTAAGGAAAATACAGTTAAGGTCTAGACTCCCACCTGAAAAGGTTTTTATTATTCCAAATGTCATGAATATGACTATGTTCAAGCCTACTTCAAAGCGACTTAGCAATCATGAAATTGTTATTGTTGTTATAAGTCAGTTGGTTTATCAAAAAGAGGTGGATCTACTTGTTGAAACCATCCTTGAAGCATGTAGTTTGCATCCCAATGTGAGTATATTATTCCCCTTTTGTTGACTTTTTAAAGAGAATACTTATCCTTGTTATTCATGATTTATTACAATAATACCTATGAGAAGAAGATTAATGTTTCAAAATTGTGGTGCTATAATGTGTTATCAATCTTGCAATATTGCAATATTTTTAAGATAATTAGGGTGTTGAAGAGATTTTAGAACACCCCCCAGCCCCAAGAAAAAAGGAAAGAAATGAAATGAAATAAAATAAATCATACTTTGCATAACCTTATAGATACAATGTTAAGGTACGGTTCATTATTGGTGGAGAAAGATCGAAAAGAGTGCGGTTGGAATAGATGATGGAAAAGCACTCTCTTCAACATCGAGTTGATCTGTTAGGTGTTGTCCCACATACCTAAGTACAGTCAGTTTTGGTCACAGGACATGTATTCTTAAACAGGTGTGTTACCTTTTCCTATTGTTAGTTTGATGATCAAGTTAATGCAATTTTTTCTAAAAATTTTCAATTTATTTTTTACTTTAATGGAGAGAAATATAATTTATTTACATGTGTTAATACAAAAATTCTTATACCACTGCTTGGTTTAAATGTCTCTTAAGGGAATGAAGAAGTGAATTGAATTTGCCAACCATTTGTATTAGAAGGCTAACCCAAACTACATATTTATAATTCATTAGCCTTAAAAAATATGTGAAAATGAAATCAAGATAAGTAGTTCTTCAGATAGTTTACCAATCTAATGGAATAGCTGTTTCTAGTGGAGATGGCTATGATAGTTGCTATATTGTAAATTTGTGTTCAAGGAAAACATCTCAAAAACTGAAGGAAAAGCATCCTAAAAACATTTTCTCTGGAGCTTATACTCTAATTCTTAAATTGAATTTGACTCCACAAATATTAGCATATTAATCCTTATAGCTAAAATACAAAATTAGGAAACACGAATTTTTGCTTCATTCATCATATCTAATCAAAATTCCTCATCTTGATGTGAAATATACCAAAAAGTAAAAGCTATATGTATATGACTCAGAATATAGAGGTTACAGGGGTTTAGGTGATATGAAGAGGTTTTTGTTCGGACAAATAAACAAGCCAAAAATGAATGTAAGGGGGTACCTATGCTTGCCGTCATCTTTCGTACAACAAGATTTGTTACTACAATGGACGGATAAGAGCGAGCTAAGCTAGAAATTCTTATGTTGAAAGCCTAAAAGTAGCTATCAATGTAGACACTTGTTGCATGTCTATTCATCTACTCTGATTTGAGAAATCCAAATGTTCCCTTTTGAAAAAGTAATCATATATCACACCTAATATCAATTCATTTAGTTCTAGCATAAAGGTAACATTTGTAAGCTAGACTTGGGCTACAACTATGTTCGATAGTTTTCCTAAGTAAGAAGAAATTAAAAGACTAGGTCAGAATTTGATCCAAAAATCCACCACCAATTAGGTCATCTCTGATCCAGTTCTTCTCCTGTGAACATGTTCTATCATCACCTTTTGATCTATAATAAATGTTATTGTGACAAGATTCTTGTTTTTAAGATATATCAAGTATTGCCCTGGTGTTGTGCAAATTTATTTGACTATAAGCATCCGAATCAAGAGTTAAAACTTATGTGCCCTGCTTTAGTGTAGCACTTATTTTTAAATATTTAACTTTTGAACTAATATATAATAAAAAAATTATTAAAAATTTAAATTTGACATAAATTTATTTTATAAATACAATATTTTTATACAATTCGAAAGAGGGGGGAGAGGGGAATATTAAATTGGATTTTTTTTTTATTGAATTTGGGATATCCATCAGATTTGAATGTAATACTAACTAATAAAGATCCTATATGATATCGGATCGAATTCAAATTCGGATATGGCTAACCCTTTGACAACCCTAGTTTTAACATAAACTTATTTGTTTGACATCTCTATCTCCAACTCCTATTTTTGTTCACCTTGGAATCTCTATTCCATTCCCTATTTTATCTTCTATTCTAACTTCTTGTATTTATGCCAAATGTATTTAATTTTAATTCAATTAATTTTATAAGAAAATATTTAACATATATCTCATATATATTTGTAAAATAAAATAGAAGACGAAATAAAAAAATAAAATAGAGAATTTAGTCGAATTTTTATCTCCATTTTCTCCTCCACTTTCTCCATTTTTTTTCCTAATTCCATTTTTATCTCACCTTTGTCCAACTTTTACATAGATTTCCTTATCCCATAAATCTTTTTCTCTCTCTAAAGCTTGTTTTGCCTACTTAAATTCTCTCTCTCTCTCTCTCTCTCTCTCTCTCTCTATTAATTTGAATACTTTTATAATTTTTTAATAATTATGCTGATATCGAATGTATCCAACACAATGGTTCAATGTATATATCTAGTCACGTGTTAATCAAGCAAAATTGAGTAATGTTTGACTAAATTTATTTAAATTTTTTAATAAATCATTATATTTCATAGGATATTTTTGAAGTTTTCAAAATATTAAATTTTATTTTAATCAATTATCAACATATATAGATAAATAAGACCATATAGCTTATTCAATATTATTATTAATCAAAATTAAAATTAAAAGTTTTAAATTAAAAATTCTTTCTTTATTTGAAGTTCCATATGAACCCATTTTTTTCCCAAACACTTTGAACACACCATTATAATCTTTTATAATTGCTTGAAATAAAAGATATCTGAAAGAATCCAACACCCTCATGCAAAGTGGAAACCAGCAGGAAATCAGGGTGAGTCTTTCGTTCCAAGTCTTTTCTCACTATAAGTACGTAAATCCATCTCTTTGCACTGTCACAATGTGAGCGCTAAAGGGGACTTTCAAGTGGCCATCTTCACTCTCTTCTCCCCTCCCATCTCTCTCTCGCCCCCGGCAAAACTCATGCTCTTGAACCTCTGAAAGATTAGTATCATTTCACCCCATCAAGAAAGTTTCCTGTTTTGCCTTTAAGATTCACTACCCGAACCACAATTAAAATTTCAAGAAAATATAACCATTTACTTGTGGCATATAAAGTATACGTCTCGAAGGTCTGATTATCCTCATCTTTTTCTCTTCATTATTCCATCTTGATTCTCATTTCTTGTTGGCTTTCTTGTATTTGTTTGATATGGCTTTTGTTTTGAGTTCTATATAGTACTTTTCTCTTTA
>JACGDI010000694.1:531315-543034 GCA_014898725.1 Jacaranda copaia
GAGCGATTTGGCAGCTCTCATCAGGCTGGTTCTGATAGTTTGCTTACATGCTCTACATTCTTCAAGTTGATAAGAGATTACTTTAATGGCTCTGACAGGATTTATGGGAGACACGCTGGTGTGATAAATGGTCTTGAGCGTCTTGTGTAACATGTTACCTACTGAAGGAACCATGAAACTACAAAATTGAAGTAAAAATTTTGAGACTACATGATGGCATTTTTCTTATTATCCAGTTTATGTGATTTTGACCTACAAGTTATTATCTGAGCATATGTGTTTACTTTATGATGGAAGTATGAGCTTCCTTTTTTCTCCTGAACTCTAGCAGTAAATATTAAGGGATCAGAAGTAACATATGGTTTAAAATTTGAATGAGTCAGCTACCTTAGAAGCATCACATGATATAAGTGTCATTCAATAGCTTGAGTTTGAATGTAAACCAGGCTCTTTGGTTTGATTTAATTAATTTGTTACCAGTTATCTTGGTACAATATATAGCTTCTATGCTAATATAAGTAGTACTGATCTGAATATATGAATTGGGCAAGTGTGATAATTTATTTGCTTTAAATTGCACTCATTATCATTAGTTGACATAATACAAGGGACAAATCAAGCTAACGTAAGCCAAGTTGTATAGTCAGCTAGCGAGCTATATTTTTAAATTCTTAAGAATACTAAAATGGGGTTTAAAATTAAATTGATTTTTTATGAACCTGTTATTCGTATTGAAAAATCTCAAATCATATCAGATTGATAGTATTTTTGTCTGCTTTGTGTATTAGCTTTTAATTATCTAAGAAGAATTCTCTGTGAGCTTTGAGTTTGAGTGTTTGACTAAATACCAGTAGGTAGATGTAGATTCTTAATTGTGTTTCATCATTAGGCTCAACATTCACGGATAGCTTAATATGGCTACGATTATTTTGGAGATTAAGCTAGATAGCATGAATGGACGTCCGAAAAGAACCATATCATTGTAGTAATCCGCATTGACGATGAAAATTAAGAAGAGTAAGAAGAGTGATGCCAAAAAAGTAAAGTGTAGTGCTTCTGTCAACCACTAATATGATTTTGATGGCATTGCCCTGCCAATGTCAGTATATGATTGCTAAAACTCTATGGGTAAACTAACTAGTGTTTGGTTTTATTTTGGCTACGAGGAAGAAAATATTTGGGTATTTTGGGGAGTGTGTTGGGAAACTATGATGTATGTTTGATTTTGTGTTAAAAGTTTATTAGAAATTATTTTGGATTAGAATAGTATATTTAATTTTATTTTAGGGTGAGACAAATTAATTATATTATAAATATCAAATTAGTATATTTTTTGTTCAATTAGTTGGGTGAAAATATAAAATATACAATTATATGTATTGTAATTGTAGTGCGAGATGATATGTGTATATGTACGCAATGAATATGTTTGCTTTGGGGATGGTGGAAGAAGGATAATTTGGGATGTTTAGAGATTATTTTGAATGCTTTGGGAAAACATTCTTCAAAAATAAAAACAAACATTGCCTAAGTCTAGCAATGGGAAAACTTAGGGAATGTTTGGTTATGTTTTTGTTTGATTTTATTATGCATTTTGGGAGAATGAATTATTGAAAAAATGTAGAAGTTATTTTTTGGCATGTTTATTTATGTTTTTGAGAAGATATTTTTTACTATAGTAATCAAATCAATACTTTTTTATTGGATTTTTGAGGTGAAAATAGAATTAAATTATTTTTTTAATATTAAAATAATAATAAAATATACATAATGTATATATGTATACATTGGAGAATGCCTAGTTTGAAGGGAAAATGAAAACATGTTTGGTTATATTTCCCTAAAGCAATGTTGTTTTGAGGAACATAACCAAACAAAGCCTTAATTTAGCATGAAATATGAAACAAAATAGATTGCTAATTTGTTTATGGAATAGAAATTTGTACAAATCAGTAACTAGGCCTGCCATTGTGTCATTTTTATCATGTGATGCTTCAAGGACTCTTCCATTTTTCAAATCATATGTTAGTTTTGATCCCTTACTAGTTACAAACAGAACTCAGGAAAAAAGGGAAGCTCGTACTTCCATCATAAGTAAATAGATATATACTCCTGGAGATAACAAAACATGTAGTTCAATGTCATATAAACCGGGTAATAAGGAAAAGGCCGACATGTAGTCTCAAAAGTTTTAATTCTATTTTATAGTTTCATAGTTCCTTCAGTATGTAACATGTTACAAAAGAGGCTCAAGACCATTTATCGCACCAGCATATCTCCCATAAATCCTGTCAGAGTCTATAAAGTAATCTCTTATCAACTCGAAGAATGTAGAGCATGCGAGCAAACTATCAGAACCAGCCTGATGAGGGCTGCCAAATCGCTCCGCACCCAGTCGTTCCGCCAGCCCGCTTAACCAACCATAAAAACCATGGCAAAATTTCATCAAATACTTTACATCATATATGGCTGGGAAGAATATCCTGATCAAATCAAAAAACCGTGCCGGAGTATCAGGAAGATTCTTGCCAGTCAATATCTTCAAGAGGTACCCAAAATCATGTCCACCATGAAATGTTATCCAAATCACATCATCATTCAAAACGACCCCAGATGACATCAGAAGCTGGCCGAAGCGTATTGCATCAACACCCTCTTCATTATTTTTCTTGAAGTCAATGCCACTATTGGTTAAGAGCTCAATGGAATCAAGATTATAGATATCCTCATCACGGTTAAATTCACGAAAATTGAACTGCCAGATACAGTATTTTCCAGTTCCACAGGTAGGGAGCATCCCATTCCCGTCCGAAAAGGTGAGTCCCAGTTGAATTAGTTTCATCATATTCACATTAACTCTTATGCTGTGGAAGTTAAACAGCGATCGGCTCATATCACCTAAGGGCCGAACGATATCACCTGGAAACTCAGTATCCATAGCAATGTAAGGGTAATCATCTACAATATTACTAATCAATTTAAACTCTTCTTCAAGATTGTCATCCCAGACCGCCCTGATGTGAACTGTGACCATTGTGACAAACGCAATCATTTTATCATCAAGTTCTCACTAGATAACATAACAAGAAAGTCAAGAAAATCAGTACATTAATCTAGACCCGCAACAACAACAGAAACCAAGATTTCATAAGGAGAAAAGTACTATATAGAACTCAAAACGAAATCCATATCAAACAAATACAAGAAAGCCAACAAGAAATGAGAATCAAGGAGGAATAATGAAGATAAAAAGATGAAGATAATCTGACCTTCGAGACGTGAACTTTATATACCACAAATGAATGGTTATATTTTCTTGAAATTTTAATTGTGGTTCAGGTAGTGAATCTTAGAGGCAAAACAGGAAACTCTCTTGATGGGGTGAAATGATACTAATCTTTTAGAGGTTCAAGAGCATGAGTTTTGTAGACAGATAGGGATGGGAGTGGGGAAGCGAGTGAAGACGGCGATTTGAAAGTCCCCTTCAGCGCTCTCATCGTAATAATTTAAGTCCGAGTTTGATTTTTGTCAATAGGATGTTGGAAGGGTTTTAGTAAGGGCAAATCTCACATTTAAATCGTGCTATTAAGTCAATCGAGTTGGAACAAATTAGCTCCAAGCCTGCACTATTCCCGCACTAAGCCCACACTGTAGCATCAATTGGGTGCTACAGTGCACTAGGCCCCCACTGTAGTTTGATTTTTGTCAATAGGATGTTGTCAGGGTTTTAGTAAGGGCAAATCTCACATTTAATACATGCTATTGAGGTGATTGGGTTGGAGCAAATTAGCTCCCCGCACTAAGCCCACACTGTAGCGTCAATTGGATGCTAATTAAATTAAAGGAACTGAGGTGAGATTAGCAATATTTTCATGTCAATAATAGCAATTTATGACAAATCTATCCTTTAATAATTAGGTGAAATTACCATGAACCCGTATCAGATTTAAATTTGAATGTTTCTCATTTTGGTGCCTAGTTTGTACCTTATGTCGACACGATTTGGTAGCAAAAATTGGTGCATAAGCATGTGTTGGTACATGCTTATACTTCATTGACAGATTGGTGCATAGTCCTATTTTTGTACCACGCCTAGGCACTTCTTTGTTGGTAACAAAATATGCTCAGCGCATAGGCAACTACATATTCTACACATGTGCGCAAATATTATGAACTTTGGTGCCCTTGCATATGGCCGTGATATGCCTATGTGCAATAGAAACAAGAAAGACCATTATGACCTAAAAGGGGAAGATTATTTATAAGAACTGATGTGCCTATGACCATTATGTATGATAGGTATCGAATCCAACCAAAATAAATTCCTATTCTAAAGATATAATTTGTAATCAGTAGTGAGTAGAATCGTATTCTACAAGGACTGGTAAATTTTATTTCTTTCAAACTTATTAATAAATTAGAAAAGAAGAGGGATTTTTATGAAACAAAAAATCTAAAATTTTAAAAGTAAAATAAAGCAATTAAGAAATCAATAGGAATGAAATCTAGCCTAAGGAAAAATCTCAGTTTGGTTCACAGATTTGATTATTAATGCAAAGATACATTTCTCTTTTCTTGAATAGACTTATTATAGTTATTCGGATGCCCTAATAACCAATACTTCTTTACTATCTCAATACTTAAGATAAGCTTGTTAGTTATTTCCCTTGCCAATAAATAACTCTAAAGAAACACTCCTTGGATTTAATTTATCAATAGCATTAAAACTAGAGAGTCCCAACCCTAGCAAACCAGCATACACAAGCGGAGTTCATTTCGACTAGATCATTTATCCACATAACATAAATCATGCATATCCCTACACATAACTATATTATTTACCATAAGCATTAGAACAATTAAATAATTACTTATTTAACGTTCTAACTAACAGAATAAATCTTCTAAGCTATCAAATTTGGGCCCTAAATTCATTAAACCTAAATATTCGTAATGAAAACAAAAGATAAATAAATACTAAAAATAAAAAAGGAAATACATATATTTAACAAAACAAGAGTTTAGCAACTCATGCTTGAGAAAAGAAAAACAGAGGAAATTAAAATTTGCTAAATGAAATATAAGAAAAAGTTTCTTATGAAAGATTCCTAGTTCCATATAAATAGCCTAATATTCCTAATGCAATTGAAAAACTAATAACAGTCCTACCAAAATAGGAAGACTTAAATTCTCCTAATTAAAGAAATATAAATTGAAACATCCTAAAAATGTACAACTGCTAAAAGAAGTTGAATGCTTCTTAGTTAAATTTACATAAAGTCTTGGGAAGCAAGACACGTCCGCACTCTAATTATTTCCTTCTTTCATTCCTCGTCTCTTGGAGAATGAGATTTTTGCTTCAAGCATGTCAAATATTCAATTTTCAACTACATTTAGCTCGAATTTTCAATTTACTTCACGAAATATAAAATGAAAGCTAAAATCCAACAATTAAGCATTTTTACTATTCATCATAGGGGAAAATTATACAAATGAAATGACAAATATGCAACTTAACAAATTTCCCCACACTTAGACAATGCTTGTCCTCAAGCATACAATAGCCCCAATTTATCAACCCTTCTCGCAATCCCTTCTTCATATTTCTCTGCTTGTCCCCAATATTGTTCAAATTGTCATATTTTGGGAGGCTGAATCAAGACACTAGTAGGATTATTCATAAAAAGAACCCTTATAAGTGACACAAATAACCTATCACCCTGTCAGTCTGTTCGAACTCGAAATGTAAAAAGAACTTAACACTTCTTCATTAAGTTCATTTCTAGTCAAGACATAGAAAAATAACTATTAAAAACATGCAACGACATTACATATTTAGGAAAAATTAGCAAGTTGAATGTAAGAAAACATAAAGGATGAAAGCAAAAACCTTATTTGATCTTTTTTTCTAGCACTAGATTCAACTCGTGGACTAGCCTTTTTACGCGAATCCAAACATTGGTGATGAGTGCACCCGATTACTCGACTAGCCACAATTTGTCTAAAATGTCATCGGACCTTTTTACATGAATACAAATATGTGTGATAAATGCACCTGGTTACTCAGCCAATCACAAACCTATATGGTTATTATTCCTAGTCATAATCACTTTAGTTTAGTAATTAGCGGAGTAATCAAACCAGTGCTTTTTTTTCTTTTTCTTTTCTTTTGAAGGGGTAAAATGGTCAAACCTAGTTACCAATTCAATCCAAATATGCTCATCAAAGCAAGTTTTAGAAAAATTAACCCACTATGCATGACAATTATTAAGGGCGATAAGCATTAATTCCCTCATATATCTTTCATCCAAATCAACCAACAAAGCAACAAGTCAGAATGCAATAAACAAAGATTCAACTATTCTTGCCATTCTTACAATGTGTCCTTATTCAACCTATTTATGTGTTACCTCAGGGACAAGCATCGAAAAGAGGTAAAAGATCAACAAGAAAAATTAACAAATCAAGAACTAAAGCACACTTTAGAAGCAAATAAGAAGAATAAAGAGTCATTTCATGCATGTTTGAAGCAAAATGAATCAAAAATTTCCTCCCCCATAGTTAAGCCAAACATTGGCCTCAATGTTTCAAAATAAGAATGTAAATGCATAAGAAAGGTGGAAAAGGGACTCCCCTAAGGAGACGAAGCCCTTCTGTCAATTAATTCAAACGTGCCAAAAGAGTTCATTGAATAAGGCATGGGCACTGGTAAATTAAAGAGCTTTTCTATCAAGTAATTCAAACGTGTCAAAAAAGGTCCTTGAACAAGGCGTGGGCACAAATATATTGAAGAGCTTTTCTATCAAATAATTCAAACGTGCCAGAAGATGTCCTTGAACAAGGCGTAAGCATGGGTAGATTGAAGAGTTTTTTTGTGAAAAGTAATTGTGTCCAAAGGCTAATTTAAGATGTCTCCTATATAAAAAATATAAAGTTGACCAAAGACACAAAAAGGATGTAGCCCACCCTTTTTTTTTCCATCTTTTTTTTCTTTTTTCTTTTTAAGAAATATGAACAACAAATTAAAAGTTTGGATTGCCTTCCAAAAAGCACACTACTCCTAGTAGGCCACTTGGTCCCTTATCTTAAGGGTTTATTTTACTGTGCATGATAGTGTCAAATCAACTCTGCTGATGAGTCTAACTCTAGGGCACAAGGTAATGACATTCTCGACCAACAGGACCTCTCTTTAATGTCTTTGGCTAAACATAACTATTCCTCCATCCCAAGATTATCATCATCATTCAAATCAAAGGTTTTGTACGGCAAAGTATCAATAATATCCACATAAAAAACATAAGATACATTACTAGGATATTTCATGACATCGCAAATATTGAATTTAATCACATAACCATCAAACTCCATAGTGTGTGTACCATCATGCACATCAATTTTCATCCTAAAGGTTCTAAGAAAAGGTCTTCCCAAAAACATTTGCAACAAATTAGGAGCGTTATCTTTAGACATGTTAAGTACATAAAAATTAGTGGGAAAAATCAATTCATTAACTTATACTAACACATCTTCTAAGAGTCCCTTGGGATATACAATAAACCTATAAGCAAGTTGAATAAGTATGACTATTTCTTTCAAAGGACCAATATTTAAGGAAGAGTAAATAGAAATAGGCATAAAATTAATTGAAGCACCAAGATCGCATGAAGCTTTTTCAATTCCAACATTGCCAATTTTGCAAAGGATAATAAACATACTTAGGTCCTTGCATTTGAGGGGCAATTTCCTTTGTATCATTGCCGAGACATTTTCCTCCACACTTATTCTTTCACCACCCTTTAATTTTCTTTTGTTTATGCACAATTCATTGAGAAATTTAACATACCGAGGTATTCGCTTGATTGTACCAAGTAATGGGATATTTACCTCGACCTTGCAAAAATTTTCAAGAATCTCCTTTTCCTCTTCATGCCTTTTGGATTTAGCGAACCTTTCAGGAAAAGAAATGTGTATAACTAATGAGCTTGTCACCTTTCTGTTAGGTTAATATGAATGTTCAACCGAATCCTAGGGTATGACAACCTCTCTCTCTCTACTGCTTCAACAATGGTGTTTTCTCATGTCTTCTTGTTGGGTTCTTTTAGCTTCTTACCATTCCTCAAAATAATCATGCTAATGTTCTAATTAGGATTAACAACTATCTGAGAGGGTAGCTTTCCTTTGATTCCATCTCACTCATTGCTAACTTATTTGGTTCTTTGGGTTTTAAATGCTTACTCTTGTTTTCTATTGAAATTGCTAAGTGTTAGTTGCAAGTAATTTAACAATCTCTTTGAGAGATATACCTGTATTTAAAGAGAATAGTTGATGTGGAGGGGAGTTGGAAGTATTGGTAGTTTTGTGATCTCCTTCCATAACCGAAATTCAATTGATCCCTCCATCCTGGTTGTAGGTATTTGAGTGGGGATCGTACTTTCTTTGCGGTGGTCCAGGAATCCTCCTAATACATTGGTTTGCTTGCAGGAATTTTCTTAGAGTGTGGGTCACATATCCATAGGATAACCAACGTTAGTACAAATCCCACAAGCTTTGATTGTTGCATATTTTCTACAACCAATTGCAAAACAAGAGAAGTTAAAGTGGAAATCTGACGCTTGAGTGATAAATTACTTACCTCATTGACCCTTCTAAGAAGGTCCCAAGAGCATCCAAATTGTTGGGAGTTGGCAACCATTATAAAAATTAATTCTCTAGCTTTGCTTGGAGTTTTATTGACTATGGATCCTTGACTTGTTGCATCCATCATCTTCCTTTTCATTAGTAAAAGTCCTTCATAAAAATATTGAATGAGAAGTTGCTTAGAAATAACATGCTATGGGCAGCTTGCTCAAAGTTGTTTAAACCTTTCCCAATATTCATCAAGACTCTCCACATCTCTCTATCTTATCCCGCTGATCTCTTTTCTAATACTAGTAGCACATGAAGTAGGGAAAATTTTCTCAAAAAACAATCTTGCCATTTCTATCCATGTAGTAACAGAGCCAAGGGACAGATAAAATAACCAATCATTAGCTTTATTTGCTAAGGAAAATGGAAAAGCTTGCAACTTGACTTGCTCTTCAAACACTTCTTGGGGGCTTCATAGTCAAGCACACAACATGAAGTGCCTTTAAATTCTTATGGGGATCTTCATTCTCCAAATTGTGGAAAATGGGTAGTAGATGGATCAACCCAAATTATAATTCAAAAGGTGTTCCCAACTTTAGATATTCAATACAAAGTAGTTGTTAAGTCAAATTTGATTCAGTTAATTCCCTTAAAGTTCTTTCATGAGCTGTTGTTTTTTCTTATTTTGAATTGCTAGAACTAACTAAGCTAGATGTATCTACATCGAGATTCGAAGGCGACAATTTGTCTTCTTTTTGCACTCTAGTCTCCTTCCACAATCTACAAGCAGTATTCTCAATCTCAGGATAGTATTGAAGTTCACCTATATGAGAAAATCGAGGCATTAAAAGAAACGAAATTATTTGACACTAATCCCCCGTAACAGTGCCAAAATTTGATGGGTGTTGAATCTAAAAAAATAAATTTCTACTCTAAATATATGATTTGTAATCAATGGTAAGTATGGTCATATTCCACAAGGACTAATAAATTTTATTTCTTTCAAACTTATTAATAAATTAGAAAAGAAAGGGGATTTCTATGGGAAAAAATGTAAAATTTTAAAAATAAAATAAATCAAATAAGAAATCAATGAGAATGAAATCTAGCCTAAGGTAAAATCTCAATTTGGTTCACAGATTTGATCATTGATACAAAGATAAATTTCTGTTTTCTTGAATAAACTGGTTATAGTTACTTAAACGCCCTAATGACCAATCTCTCCTTACTATTTCGATAACTAAGAAAAGCGTGTTAGTTATTTCTCTTGCCAATAAACAACCCTAAAGAAACACTCCTAGGATTTAATTTATTAACAACATTAAAAACTATAGAGACCCAACCCTAGCCAACAAACACACATAAGCGGGGTTCATGTAGACTAGATCATTTATCCACATAATATAAATCATGCATATCCCTAAACATAACTATGTTATTTGCCACAAGTATTAAAACAATTAAACAATTACGGATTTAACGTTCTAATTGATAGAACAAATCTTCTAAGCTATCAAATTTGGGCCTTAAATTCGTTAAACCTGAATATTTGTAATGAAAACAAAAGATAAATAAATACTCAAAAAGAAAAAAAAGTATGAATCAATTATTTAGATCCTACAAATACTGAAAAACCGAAACTTCGATAATCCCTTATGCTAAAACAAGAGTTTAGCAACTCATGCTTGAGAAAAGAAAAATAGAGGAAATTAAAATATGCTAAATGAAAGATAAGAAAAAGCGTCCTATGAAAGATTCCTAACTCCATATACCATATACCAAACATGACATGATAATTTGAATAAGCTAATTTATGAAACCTAATCTAGAGTATCAAACATAAGATTACATTACTAGAGATTATCCTAATCTTGCATAATCTGCCGCGGGACAAAATTAGGATACATTATTAATACTTGAGATTAAATGTAGCCAAGAAGGTTTTGGATTCTTTAAGATATCTTGTATTGTAAGGCATTTAAGCTGCACTTGATATTAGTTAATAGAGTCTTATAGTGATTTTTGTGCGAGGTACTCTCACATTTAATGTGTCAGATTAAGGGGATAAGCTTGAAGCCAATTTGCTTTTTAAGTTTGTGCCGAGCTCGTTCTGTAGCATCTATTATGTTCAGATCAAATTCCATGGGGACAGACAAGATTGGTAACACTGATAGGGATATTAACATTTGAGATGATGAAAGCATCCTTCATCAAACATTAGAAATTACTGTGAAGCTTTAAAGTCAATTAAGATTTAAAATTGGAGTCCTGCTCAGGTTGGCGCTTAGTTTATGGCTCTTGTTGCTTAAGTGCTAATGTTGCATAGATTGACTCATATGCGTATTCTGCATAACATGCTTATACTCCATTGATGGTACTATATATACAGTGACTAGTCCTATTGCTATATGGGCCTAGGCACTTCTTTGTTGGTAATAAATTATAATTGATCTATATATTTTAAATCTATACTAAAATTAATGTTCAAATTCAAATTTCCAACCAACATCATTAATAATTAAATCCAATCAATATTTAAATTAACATTAAATTAATTAATCTATTAAGTACTGTCAACATCAAATGATAAAGAACATCGATTACTCAACAAAGGATGCGATGGTGGAGTTGAGTGGTGGTGTTGGTGGTAGCAATAGTGGTGGCAGATTGGTAGCGGAAGCAGCTACCAAGGTTTTGTTTAGAGATAAAGATCAGTTTAGAGATAGAGAAACGATTCTTCTTGAACTAGAACGTTTGATCCATTTGAATAATTGAATTTAGATTTGTGTATTGAGGTTTTATTTTAAATAACAATTTCGCACACTTGCTGATTGTACTAAAATTTTGTAGTATAAAATAAATACAATATTCATTTATTTTCTTATGTTTTACTATAATTTTTAATATTTTTAATATATTTATTTAAATTTTCTATGATGAGTAAAAGAAAAAAGAATAAAATAGAAGGGAAAAGAAAAATATTAATAAACAATTGAAGAGAAAATTATTAAAGAAGAGAAAAAAAAATTACCCTTGTAGTTATGAAATTTAAAAAATAATAACAAAGACATTTTAGAAAAATAAAAATATACCA
>JACGDI010000694.1:553455-565710 GCA_014898725.1 Jacaranda copaia
CTCTGCCACTAGATTCTTAGCAGATTATGGATGTGAAGAGCCATAGCCAAACAATACACATGTAACAAAGTGAAAGACAAAAGATACAAGATAAAACATCTAATATGTGCGTGTGTTTGGAAGATATACCGCCGACCAACCATATCACTCAACATATTGAAGTTTCCCAAGAGCCCAGAGGCAACAAGTAACAGATATGGTTACATATTGATATTTGCACAAATTAGGGCAACAAATTCATTTAAAGAAGTGAGACAAACATTTGCTTGTCACACTTGCTGAAAAGCACTAATAGTTTGGATATTACAGAGCATCAAAGCCCAATGAGATAATACATGAAATGCAGCACAAGAGGACTGGTAGTTGACCAGTTAAAGAGGGTGGGCACTGGATGCACGCTTTACCAACCTGTAAATGAATTGAATTGTTTGCATAACTGTTTTCAAGGTACAGTATTGGAACATTCGCTGATATGCATTTCATTCTACATCTATATTTGCTGAGAATAATTGGAAGACGTTTAGACCAGGTCTTTAGAGTAGTTGATATGGTTGCTGATTTTTAGAAACTAAATTAGATGATGATTATCTCAATTTTCTGATTCTGTTGGATAGTGGCAGATTTCTAGGAGTTAGTTGTTCATGCATTTGTTTTTCTTGTCTTATGTACAGCCTATATAAAGGCTACTTCCAGCTGAATAAAAGATAAGTTTTCCTCTACAGTTTTCATTTTATTTTCAACAATATTTTGCTATTTTTCCTATGCATCTGTCTCCACAGACATCCAGACATGTAGGCTTATGGAGATTGCAATAAACAAAATGCACAGAGAAGAGAGTGGCTCCACAGAAGGCGAAGTAAAGAAGTTATTCTCCTGAATTGCGAAACTCTAACTCTGAACCTAATGTTTTCACATCCAATGTCCTTATATCAAACTACATGAAAATCTGGTGGATTCCTTTCATCGTTGATGTGTTACATTATCAACATTTCTACACCAAACTACAAGAAAGCTTGTCAATTGCTCCTGTCCTTTTGATCCTAAGTATTCCATAAAGTAACCTTCTATATTACGGAATCTCAACAACACTTGTTAGTATTTTAGTTTTAACTTTCTGAACATAAAAAGTAAAAAAGATATAAGAGCGCACTGGCTTTCCAAATGAATTTAGAAAAGGAGCTCCTTGGGAATCAGATTAATGGATCCACAACTTAATTCAAGTCTGCATTTAATTGATCTTTTCCTATTCATTTAACTTGCATTTTCTGAAATTTCAGACACCTTGTAACCATGATACGCCGAACTGAGCGGTGAAAACTTAGCAAAAGAAACTATACCAAAAACACTAATTTATGGGTGCCAACAAGCTCAATGCTCCCAACAAATTATATGGAGAATACAGAATTACTGTCGTTTACCGGCTTTCAAGCATTATAAACTTTCTCAATGTAAAAGAAAATAAGGACCTAATTATAGTCTGGCTCTTAGAAAATCCATCACCTTCGGAGATCGTATTTTGTCTATATCCATAAATGCAATTCGATATTTTCCTACTTATTCTGGTTCCAATTTCAGAAAAGTCAGAGATTACCCGAGCCACATTAACCTGGAATCCGGAAATATCATCAAGACATCCCATATCTACATCCACTCTTTGCAAAAGGATTTTTTTGCTTTTGCACCGCCGCAGCTGTAGACTTCATCAGCGAAGAAAGAACTCAAGATTCGCTACAAGTTCAAGATATAAAATACAAAATCACCAAAGGGAAGGTGTTCAGGCCAAAAAGTATAAGAAGCAAACCAAAATTAAAAAACAAAATACCCAAAAATTGACGAGTATACGACCCATCAAAAGCAGGCTCAACAAATCCCTGAAAATGAAACACTTTAGAAGCTTCAACTTTCACTGAGAAAACAGGAAACACTTCCAGGAAGAAAATGACGAAAAAAAAATTTGGACCATTTCTCGATTTATGCGTGTCATCCTTGCGCAGGGGCCATGCTAATCTTCTCTGTATCGTTCCAATTTTATCAGATGTCCCCGAAGGGACGAACCTTACGGTACCCACTGTAATATATAAACTGGAAAGAAACATGTTCTTTTGTCATTGTGGGATGAGAGAACTTGAAGCGAAGTTGTCACAACAATTGGGCCTACACAGTGCTTTGGGTTTGTAAGTGGGCTTGAAGTTTTTTGACTTTATCCCCAAATAGAGTTGATCAATGGGCCCTGGTTATAATTTAAAGTAGTGTTGTTAATGGAACGGATTTTAATTCGAATTTAATTTTATTATTTAGTATTTTTAGTCAATAAAAGATTCGATAGATGTAATCTGATTAAAAAAGTTCGAAATGCAAAATAAATAAAGCGAATATGGATATGGCTCGATCCGATCCATTAATAATCCGAATCCAAATATATTTAATATTATACATATATATATATACATATGTCCTATAGTAATGCCAAAGTATATATTTGGATGAAATAAGTAATGAACTCTTGTGCAATATATGAAATCATGTGTTTTTCATGTAAATTGTTAGATTTTGAGCTTACTTACATCATAATTATATCACTTATTTTGTAATTTTTATAACAAAAAATTATGTGGAAAGAATAGTAAGTAAGAACTGAATGCCATCATATAGCAAAAATGCAATACAAATCTCGATTTAATTAGAATGAATTTTTTTTTATAGAACTTTGAGTTTATAGTACTAATTGATTAAAAATCATGTATAACTATGTATTTATAATATCAAATAAGTACTATTATTAGCAATTGAACCTAAAATATAATGATTTGGTAAATGAATGTGATTGAGTTAAATTTTATTATTGCTTTTAAGTTATCAATAAATTTGAAAATTTATTCATTAATTTATTGTATATTTTTTTATAAGGATGAACGTTTTAAATTTGGAATCTTCCAAATTTTTAGAAAAATAACAAATATATGATGATTTTTGAAATATTTGAATTTGAATTTTTTTGGATATTCTATAGATATCCAACGAATATACGACTTTTGTTTGGATTTGAATATGATTATATCAACTACAAATTCAAAGGATCTTGGATAGGATTTGGATCTAGCATATTACTTTCGGATTCGAACTTAGATCTAACATGATCTTATCCGAATTCGACCCATTGACAGCGCTAATTTAAAGGTTATCCGTTATGGCCTGATTATAATGAAAAAATTCTTAAATTATTCTTAAATATACTTAAAAAACAATCAAATATAAGAATTCTATGATTTTAAAATTTCACATATCAACTGTCCTCAAATTAGTAAAATAAGTTGGTGAAATTTTTTGAAAAGTCTAATTGTATACAATAGCAATTGACATTTCTTTTGGCGGCATGTGGAGATATGATGCAGGAGAAGTTGAGTAAATACTTTAAGAGAAACTCAAGTTTTTCGAAATTTTCACATAAAAATAACCTTAAGATCAGCCATATCTATCATGAGATGTAAGCTTCAATTTTAAAAACACTAAGTTTAAATAAGCATGTTGAATATCTACACATAACAAGCTTAATTTTGAGCTTTCATCACAATCCAATTTTAATCTTTTCTAATGCCACATTTGGTTGTAGGCATAACTAATCCAATTTTTTAGCTTGCAAATTTTTATTTTATTTAAAATAAGTTTAATACACTTCTTGATTATTATTGCTAGCATATGGAATATAGTAGAAATATAACAATGTTATCTTTATATTTAAAACAGAAAAATAAAGGTTATTCAAATAAACGTTGCATGTGGACACACAAGAATAACATGTTTCAAGAGGCTTACATCTAGAACTAAAATTAAAATATAATTAGGATAGAAAACCTTGTGTCATACGTAAAATGTTGTTGAAAATTTTGCTTCATAAAATTGGTTTAGACCAAATTTTGATTAATTATTAAGTGGGTTTAATTGAATAATAATGATAATACTTTGGTTTGATGGAATCTACTCTTAAGAATAGATGGTTGTAGCGCATTAAATTGTTGAATATTAATTTTGAGTGAATGAAAATTAAGATCAAAGTAAGTTACATATGCTAGCTAAAGATTTGTTATGTTGTTGTCTAAATAAGAGATCAGGGTATTTTAAAAATAATTCTCATAAATCAAGAGTACTAGCATACGACAACTTTGTCTTAAAAAGAAAAAGTCAAACTCTTGCTTTGATTAATTTTTAAAGATCACACATATGTCATTTCAATTTTTCTCAAAAAAATTTGCAACAAAATTTAGAATATTCGAATATATCTAAAAAGAATATGTACACAAATAAAAAGATGAAAGTACGAAAATAAAAAAGTACATATCAAATAGACTTTTAAAAATAACAATACTGCTCAATTAGTAGAAAAATATAGTTTCATTAAATGAACTTCTCAAGCATAAACTTAAATAAATGAATAAGTTGAGCTTCCTCTTGATTCTTCTACTTTGAGCTCGAGCTCGAGCTCGAACTAGAACTTTTAAAAGATAGATTTGACTTGACGAGTTTAATCTCAAATTTCATCAAGTTTGAACTATTCATAACTCAAAATTAGAGGCATGCAATATAAAGGAAGGACAGCAAAATTCGCTTTCTAAAAGCACCTCTAGAGATATTATTGAAAACATTATTGAAGTGCGCTGCTAAAAAGTTTATGCTATGCTGTGAGGAAATTTTAAGAAAATATAGAACTGAAGCCCAATTAAATATACTGTGATTTTATCTGAGAAGAATGTTTTAGGAAATGGAAACACAACCAACAGCCAACATGGCCTTACTCTTTCGCTTCAAGTTGGCATCAATCTAATTATGATAGCCCATTTCCATATAACAAAGTAGCCGCCATATTGCTAACATTTTCTACAAGCATGAAATAGAAAAGTAAACTTGTTATTTACATAAGAAGCCTTTTATTTGTCAATTAATAACTGAAATGTAGTATGGGTTGGCTTCATCTCATGCACAAGAATAATTTGGTTTTTCAAATTGAAATTGTTTAAATAATTTCAAATTATTTTATTCAGTTATTATGATGAATTTAAAATTCATTTTTTTACATTTTTAACTTTAAATCCTTTATTTAAATTTAAAAATTTTCATCCAACCGCAATCTTAATTAGCAACCACTGTTTGTTACTTTAATGTTGATGTGGACAGAAAATGGGACCCGACGCGTTACATCTGGACCTAATTACCAAAACAGATTACATCAACGAAAATAGTTAGATGACAAGTTTGTTTGTTGTGAAGGGAAGGAGACAAATCCGCAGCTCACCAAATTTATTGCACCTGGTTGTACTTCTGTAGTTGTCAACGATTTGACCAGGAAAGTCTCTATTCTACTACCCCGTACCCGTACCCGTACAATGTCGTCAGAGCAAACGTTTTTTGTTATTCAGTAGCACCAGATTTGATCGACTCGTTGTGGCACACACGTCGTCGTTTGCTGAACGCTTACGTGGCACCTCGTGTTATAATTCCAGGAGTCGGTAGTTGGTCGATTTGATAAAGTTAGGATTTAGAAGAAAGCTCCAATCTCTGCCGCCCTTTCCCTCTAAGGAACCCCAAAATGAGAATTCGTAGCTCAGATTTTTGATTGCATTTAGTTGGATAAGACCGAATTGTCACTGTTTTAAGAGAGATACAGAATTTGTAGTTTGTTTAGATAATGGCGTTGTTTCGGAAGTTGTTCTACCGGAAGCCGCCTGATGGACTTCTCGAGATCTGCGAGAGAGTTTATGGTGCGCTATCTCACTCTGTTTTTCATTTTTGTGATCTTCATTCGAGCTGTTATTGTTGTGCTTTCCGTGCACTCTGCGAAATTATTGGGGCGAAAATACGTGTTGTTGGAAATGTTGGTGTTTATTAGCTTCTCTGTATGCAACTCTGGCTTGTTAAAGTTTGTGCCTTGTAAGAAGAGAATTCGGTTTGTAAAAGTTTATGAATTGGATGAAGAAAAATTAGTGCAACTTTCTGGCCTCTAATAAAGTCCGTAGGCCTGCAAGGCGTGTGGTATAGGATGGAAAAATAACCAGTTCGAGGAAACTAGTGTTGAGTTGGGTGACATTCACTGATGGTATGTACAATGTAATTACTGAGTAGTGTATTGGTATAATTGTTAAATGCTCTAAATTGATGGAGCTACCATGTGCATGCATAGCGTGTACAAATCAAGGCACTGTCTGTTGCTTTTGATTTTTGCGTGGAGTTAGCCATTGGGCTATGGAAAGTGATACCATGATTTCCAAAGTTAATTAATGAAGCAGTTAAGTTGGGGAAGAGAGGATTTGGTGTAACATTAATCAACTTGATCTGTCCATATTAGGCCATTAAGAAGTTGTCATTTCGTGGCCCTTGGTTAAAGGTTGTGATACTGAGTGACTAGTTACTTGAAATCATATTGATTTAGATATCTAGTATTGGCCCATTAGAGGCCAGGAGCATGCTGCCTAGAGACTAAACATGATTTCGCATACATTACACATCCGAGCATTAATAATTTCTTTTGTGTATATGTTAGATAAGTTGGTTTTCTTTTTCTTTTTGCTTTTTTGAAAAAATCATATTTGTCTAGCTATCTGGCATGTTAAATAATAAGTAAACCCAGTGCATACTTTGTGATTGTTGATAATATCTGCAGTGACCTGTGAGTTTAGAGATGATGTTGACTGGACATTCAATTTTAGATGCACAACTACTGTTAACTGTGAGATAGTGTTCCCTCCTTACCATTTTATTTGATACGTTATGCATCAGGCACAGGCTAGTATATAAAGAAACTTCTATTTGGCGCCTGTCATCTCCGCATGTAAATGCCAAACATTCTTGTTGTTCTGTACCATATTATTGGGAAATAAGTTTTACCATGCTGGCATCACGGTCGTGTTTCTCTTTTACTCTCTTTTAGTGGGTAATTCTGATCTTGAGTGTAAAATTTTTCATTTTCTACTTTAGGCATACCTATTGAGAGAAGGTAGAAAGTGAACTTCACAACAAGAAATAGCAGTGTAATAAATTGAGAAATAATAGGTGATCTTTCAAAAATTTATTCTAGATTACTCCTAATGCTTGTAAGAAGATATTTAATGATTCTGAGGAAGGTTTTCTCAAGACCTTTCCCTACAATGAATTGACCTTTGCTTGTTTTTCATTGCACTCCCAGCTATAGCATGCTTTAAGTACCTCAAAGATTCAATTGTCGATTCTAAACTCAAATGTAAAATTAGTGCAGCTGGCCTTTGAACTTCAAATTACAAGAAGTATGATTGAGCAATGGTCGAAAATAGTGAAAACTTCTGGTTAGCTGCAGAAAGTTAGTATTTATTTGCTGGGGCAGTGTCATTTACATCTGCTTAAATTTGAAATCATAGAATAAAATACTGTCCAATTTGGGTCATTTCATGTCCTTTGGTAGAAAGAGAGGATGGATTTAAAAATAATTTTTTAATTTGATTTTTACAGCCTAATGATTGCCTTTTGCATATTCTTTGTTTCCACAGTATTTGATTGTTGTTTCACCACTGATGCTTTGGAAGAACAAGATTACAAAGGCTATGTGGGAGGCATAATTGGTCAACTTAGGGAACACTATCCTGATGCTTCAATCTTGGCTTTCAATTTTCGGGAGGGGGTTACCCAGAGCCAGATTGCAAATGCTTTGACAGAATATGACATGACCATAATGGAGTACCCTCGGCAATATGAAGGTTGCCCATTGCTCCCAATGGAGGTGATCCACCACTTTCTAAGATCTAGTGAAAGCTGGCTTTCACTTGGGTTGCAAAATCTGCTTCTCATGCACTGTGAACGTGGTGGTTGGCCAGTTTTGGCTTTCATGTTGGCTGCACTATTGATCTATAGAAAGCACTATAGTGGGGAGCTTAAGACCTTGGACATGGTGTACAAGCAAGCTCCTCGTGAGCTTTTGCACTTGCTGTCTCCTCTGAATCCTATTCCTTCTCAGTTAAGGTACTTGCAGTATGTATCAAGGAGGAATGTTGCCACACAGTGGCCTCCGCTAGACAGGGCGCTCACCATGGATTGTGTAATTCTTAGAATGATTCCCAATTTTGATGGAGAGGGTGGCTGCCGACCACTATTTCGTATCTATGGACAAGATCCTTTCCTTGTTTCGGAACGTGCAGCCAAGGTTCTATTTTCAACTCCAAAGAAGAGTAGAACCGTTCGGCATTACAAGCAGGTGAGCACTTATGTTCTAAAACAGTTCCATGCACTTATTGCTCAACAAAACATGTAATTTCCTTTGCAAGCACAAATTGATCTCTGTTGGTCCAACACTGATAAACTCTTGTTACCTCAAAAATTATTTGATTCAGTGTACCAATGATTATTCCTCAAAAGTTTTTGGCCCATGCAGAATAATATAAAGTCGCTTTTAAAAATTTACAAAAAGACAAAGTAGCGGAGCCAACATTTGTATTAACGTTTTGTTGATATACTCTGTTGTATGCTCTTACAATCCAATGGAGTTGGACTGGTGGTTTAGTTGTGTATGTAGCTACACATTTTGCCTTGCTTTGTTTTAACTAAGATGTAAATGCAGCAGGAACCTTTGATCTCTGCATCAAAATGTGAAGCCTACATATATGTTTCTTTAGAATTTTGATGAAGGATAGCTCTAGTGGCAAACTCAAACTTATGTAAAAAAGGTATCTGGATCTGGTCTATCTAAATGAAGCATATTGGGCAACGGTCAGGATATACCGTTAGTTTCTATCTGTTCTATTTCAAAAAAGAGTTATGAACTAGAAAGTGATATTATGTCATGTGTGCTCTCAAGTAAGCTAAGTGTCCTCCTGCATGTTACTTGCTCAACTCAGAACTAGTGTAGCATCCTATGATTCTGCTTGACAGTAAAGAACCAAATCTCTAAAACTATTTGGTGCTTCATATGCCATTTGAATGCTAATAATCTAGGAATCACTAATGCAGATATAAGTCAGCTAAGATGCTATGATAAAGTTGCCCGTATTATGACCATTGAAATTCTCAGATGTGGCAATGATGACGAATTAAGTAGAATTAATACAAAACTTTAACCATATATGCATATAATATATCTGCAAATGTTTATTAGTTTCTTCATCTAATTTGGTGTGACTTTGCTGAAGGATTTACTATTTCAATGCACTTAGGCACTTCGTTTTTTTCCTTCTTTTATATATATATATATATTTCAAATACCCTAGGCACTTAATTATTGATCATGCAATAAGGAAGGTTAATTTGAAATTGTACATTCTAGACTCAGAATGTCACAGGAATTGGGCAAGCATGAACTCATGAATCTTTATTTCTAAATTAGATTAACATGTTTGATTCATATTGTGGAAAGAACAGTGGAGCTTGTAGATTGATTGATAGGGAAAGGCTAAAGTTCAGATGCGTGTTTCACTTATTATTTGGAAAATGAAGACCACATTCTTCAGTATGAGTTAGGCGCTGCACAAGTGAGCAATTGCATATGGGTTTTTTGTGATGTTGTCAACTACCTTAACTTGATTATGAGACCATCTTATTGAATTTTATAATCTGCGTCAGATCATATTGTGCTAATCCTTTCAGTTATCTCTGATTGATATTTAGATTTTACGTAAAATCTGGAAACAGTTCACGTTCTTTGATAATTGTCTTATGAAAGTTCTGGGTGATAAATTGGGGGTCTTTGCTTAAAGGAAGTTATAGGCCATGACAATTCCAAATCTTATTCTCATGAAATTCTTAGCAGATATTCTTAACAATTCTCTCACTAGAAGTTCCGAGAGTATCCAGAAGATTTGGTGTCACAGAGTGAAAGTGGAGATTCGAGTAGAAGGGTGAATTTTTTTATCAAGGAAATGAAAAATAATGTTGCAGGTTCTAGATTTGTAAGTTTGGCTTTTTTTGCAAAAATCCCCACATTTTCAGGAATGTGACAAGGTTTCGGACTTGATGGGATTTTCAAGGTGGTTTGAGGTTACCATTACAGAATGATGTGCAGCATTCCTTTTCTAGTTTTTATTGCAGTCAAGAAGCTGAAGTTTTTGTCCGAAGTTTATTTTGTCCGCTATTCAAATTAATGTATTGCCATGTCTCTTGGAAATTATATTGAGACTGCCCGTATTTTGACTTCTACTAAAATTCAATTTTTCATCTCATCTCCAGAAGCAACACTTAGTGATGTTTCATGTTCTGTTTTCTCTTGTTAAAAAAGAGTGGTGACGCCCACTCCCCTGCTCCATACCATGTGTGTGCAAAATTACTATTGTTGTCGGTATATGGCTCACTCTTGTTAATATGTTTGAGTATATGTGTGAGCATGCGTACTTTGTGTGGGTGCAACTGTTCCTGGATTATGGATTTTCCAGCCCACGTTTCTTTTGGTTATTTTCAGGTGGAATGTGAATTAGTAAAGATTGATATCAATTGCCACATTCAAGGTGATGTTGTACTGGAGTGTATCAGCTTGCATGATGACACAGAGCGGGAAGAGATGATGTTTCGTGTCATGTTTAACACAGCTTTTATTCGCTCAAATATTTTAATGCTTAATCGGGATGAAATTGACATACTATGGGATGCAAAGGATCTATTTCCGAAGGACTTTAGGGCAGAGGTATGTTTTCCTGACATTCTCAAAAGAGGCTAATTCATGGTTCTCTCACTTTATAGGATGCGTAACTTTAATCATGAAAACTATTGTATCGATGAAGATTCTTTTCTCGGAGATGGATGCTGCCGCTTCCATAGTTCCTGTGGACTGTTCCTGCTTTGAGGAGAAGGATGGTCTTCCAGTCGAGGCATTTGCTAAAGTTCAAGAAATTTTTAATAGTGTGGATTGGTTAGTTCCAAAGGGAGATGCTGCAGTTGATATTCTCCAACATCTGAATGTATCAAATGCAGTTATTGAAGCTTATTCGCATGCTGAAAAGTCTCAGGTGAACCAGAGCCTTGCAGCACTAGAAGTTAAATCTGTTGCTAACAGCCCAACAGAGTTAACTTCAGAAAACCAGTCAAAATTCTCACCGAAATTGTTCCCAAATGTTGATGTGGGTGGAAAACATGCTGAGCCCCAATATGCACCAAGTGAAATTGGGGAAATGGTAACCCCAAAGCAAATATTAATTCCTCCTGGACATCCTTCTCCATCCTCATCAACTTCACCACTTCATCGACTTTCAATTGCAATAAAACAACAGTTTGGATCCGATTCCCGACCAAGTGATATGACTAAAGATGTTTTTTCTCTAAGTGAAGCTGAGACATTTTATCCTGAAACCTCTCCAACTCCTCTGACTCAACGAACAAAAGACGCTGATGTTAGCCCTAGACGTCCATTTTTTAGTGCAGCAACATTATTACGTCCTCTTACTCTCCCTTTGGAGGATAACATAGGCATTCAAAGTGGAGTGGCTCCTCTACCACCTCTGTCCCCAGAGAAGCCCAGTGCTTCAACTGTCCCTTTGAAGGAGGTCACTAAAACTGGACCTGTTATACCTTCTACTTCTGCAGAAAGTCCTACAAGCCATGATAAAGTTGTCATGGATGAACCTCCTATGTCTGGATCTCCTTCAACAGCTTCTTCAGCTGAAAATGTGTTTGAAGCTACTAGGGTCACAACTCCACCTCCACCGCCTCCATCTCCTCCAACTCATTCTTCCTCAAAAGTGGATGTGGAGAAATCTAGCATATTTGAATCTCCTCCTCCCCGAACAACTTTGTTGTCAGCTCTAGATTCTACCCAAGCTACTGGAAGTGGACAACAACCTCCTGTTCATTTTTCTACTTCTAAAACAGATGGCACTCTTAAAACTGCACCTCCCACGCCTCCTCCTCCTCCTCCACCAAATACATACAGGACTTCCAGTTTGGAAAATTTAGCTTATACATCTGGTCTAATTCCTCCTGCACCTCCTTGTCCTATCACTTCCCCTTTAAAGGAAAATTTGGCTTGTGGAGTTGGGCCTCTGCCTCCATCACCCTTTACCCTATGTTCGATAGATAGTTTAGCTAACACGCCTGCACCTTGTCCAACTCCACCTCCTATAGTGCCTCCAAATGAGAGTTCATCTGATGGAGGCTGGCCCCATCTTCCAGCACCTCCGCCGCCACCTCCTGCAATTTCCCTTTTAAAGGAGCCTTTAGCTTCCAAAGTTGTGCTTCCATCTCCTTTAAGTCCACATTTGAGGGATATTAATTCGGTTGCCAGACCTGCTCCAAGTCCACCTGCACCTCCTTTAACCC